>VDFB02000007.1:120375222-120443915 GCA_007258455.2 Sequoia sempervirens | reverse complement strand
ATTCTTTTATCTAGTGCATCATATTTTTTTAATAAGTTTTAGTATTTTTCCTTGGTATGAGAATCAACCTAATATTTTGTGTTGATAATCTACTTTTAGTAAAAATAAAAAATAAAATATAAATAATAATTAAACTATTAAAATAAATATATTTTTGAAAACTACATTTATGGATCTACAAAAGGGTATTTTTATATTTTTAAAAAAATATTATTTACATTAGTAGGAGTTATTGAAACTTCAAAATTTTCAAAAAATTTAAATTTTTTGGTAAATTGGACTCAAAGTGGTGCTCCATATATTTTTAGCCAACAATTTTAGTTGAAAAAGTTGTGGAAGTATCTAACTTAGCTAGAATGAATCTTAGTAGATCATATGTTTGACCAAAATTGATTTTTATAAGAAATACTTAAATTCAGTTGTTTTGATAAGTTGGCTTAAAGTGTGACACAACTTTGTGCTTCTACTTGGTTCAATATTCCTTTAGGAGTTCTTTCCATCTTCTTGAGTTCTTTTGGGAAGAGGAGGATGATTGTGAAGAGGAAGAAAATGGAAGAGGTCTTGAAGAGAGTATTCCACCATTTGATAGCAAAACTCTTGGTAAGGTTTACCCTTTTTGTTAGATCCTTGTTTAAGTGTAAATGAATGTTTGGAATGTTGATCTTTGTTTTTAAAAATTTATGTGAGATTAAATATTAAATCCTTTGTGATAATTGTTGTATGATGTGTGTTGGGGTTTGTCTTGGTAATAATATTCCACCTTGTTTAACATGTGAATGTAAATCATTGTAATATGCAATGTATGTTATTGTGAATATTATAGGGTGTAAATTTGTTAAGGAATCCATGTGAATAGTGGTTGTGTGTGCATTGGAAGAGCTATGTGACCCTAGCCCGGGGGTGGGTTGTGCAACAACCCTACGGTTGGCTGAAAAGTCATTGGCACATGTATTTTTGATTATCTTTTTATAGGTCCATAGGTTAAGGAGGAAACCTGTTGATGATGTTTTCTGCACAGCAACAACTCAGACAAAATATGGAAATCCTATCTCTCTTGAAAGGTGAATCTCTATCAGCAAGCCTCAAGAGATAACCCCAAGGTCTCTAATGTCAGGTCTTGACAATGCATAAACAACTCAGTGATAAATGTGAAAATGTTGGTAATCACAATGGGACCTTACTACAAGCAAATACTGAATCTTTAATTTATCAGATTTAGCAATATGATGATACTTCAATCCTAAATCTAACCCAAATGATAAAAGAAATAACAAAAGATAAGGGTTTCAAAGAGATTTCTAGATTTAACACTAAACCTAAGATTAACAATGCAAATGAAAAACACTCGAAATGGACCAATCCCTCAGAAACTGATTTCTACATGACCTAGATGGATCTGCAATCTTATAGAAACAGTGCAATCTTCTAAGGTGTTAAAGATTTTCAGATAATGAGCATTCATTCAAACAACCCTATTGCAATTGAAATGAATAAAACTTCACAATTGAACTAAGCACAATGAATATAAAAGTCGAGGCTAACTTTGCAAATCAACTAACAATTCAGTTGGTTGCAAAAAGTATGGACCAGGGATTGTTGCAAACACTTCAAGCACTAAATCACAAACACTATCAATTTATCTAACATTAATCCTAATGCACTTATAAAATAACTTAAGCAATTCCAAAGATAGAATCACAAGAACCATGCAAGATAAATCAACACAAGAGAATTCACCAAAAGCACAATGTCTCCAATTTATTGAATCATCCAAAGTAGCAACAATTCTAGTAATCTATTACAACACTTGCTTGAAAATGGACTAACTTCTAACTTTGCTCTATTGCTTAATTTTCTCTAGCTCAAAACTATCTATCTTTTCTTCTATCCCTTACAAATGAGGCAAAATGCCATATTTATAGAAACCCCCCAAGATATGTCGGCCTAGTTTAGGGTTTAAAATAATAATTGGCCACAAAACAAGTCGACCAAGATAAATTCAAAATAAAATAAAATATGCATTAAATGCTTGAAATTCATCTAGGTCGGCCTGGGATCTCCAATGTAGCTCGGACCAATGCATGCAAAATAATAGGGAAGCACAAATCTCGATGTGGCTCAGCATTAACTTCCTTCCCCCTTGTCTTTATTTTGATCCAGCATTTCATGCACCTTCAAAAGCACCTTGTCCAAGTCAGCCATAGGTGGTAAAGGAAAAACCTTAAGTCGACTCTCAATTGATGTAATATTTTCCCTTGATTGTTTCACCAATTTATCCCACTCAACCTTATAAGTCTAATATTTATCAATAACTACAACATAGGTGGCTACATCATCCAATTGATGCTCAGTAGTCGAACCCTCACTAGTTGGAGAATATACATCTTGCCACCATTTTCTCAACTATTCCAAGCTCAAATGCTTCGGTGCAAACTTCCTTCTCCCTGTCATGATCTCAAAGAAAGAAACACATCCATTATAGATACCCGTCAAGGTGTCCTCAATTTTCATTCTCTACTTATGTATCTTCTTCAAAAACTTTTTCCTTATTTGCAAAGCTTCAAACCATTCCCAAGGTTCAAAAGCTTTAGAGGAAGGGAGAATTCCATCACTCACTAGTTTATCTTTGGTATACTCCATGATGGTTCTGGTTTTCTGCAACAAGAGGTCTACATCCTCCTTATCTTGAGCCAGTACTTCTCTCAACCAATCAATTGCCCTCATAGCATCTCCTCCAGTTGAGAGAATATACTTGATAGCATCATTTCCTTTGGTTTGCACCCCTTGTAGTCAATTTGTTGTAGCAAGAGTATTAGCCTTCATTCTTTCCAGCTCAGTGATAGTTTCTTGGGGTAGGAGACTTGCAACAGAAGATGAAGAGCCAATAGATTGCAATAGTTTCATCAGATCCTCCAAAAATTTCTTGAGTCTTTCGATCTCTTTCTTCATCTCCTGTTTAGTCTTTATTTCTTTCCTCAACCTACCCAAGATCGTTGCAATTGAACCCTCATATTCTTCAATATCCTGCTCTGCGGTGGTGGGTCCTAGGTTGATAGTTAGAAAATTGTAATCTTTTCTAGTTACATCATCCCTGCTCTTATCCAGAGCAGGAGTTGCAATGTGGACCACCTTGTTGTTTGTTTCATCTCTTTCAATCTTTGAAATAACCCTGGCTTTCTTCTTCCCTTTATATTTTCCTATTTTCGCCAGTAACTCATCCCAATTGGGTGGGGTATCCTCCAAAACAACTTGCTTTCTCCTGATTTCTTTATCTAGCCACTCTGGAACAATGGACTCTAACTGTACTTCACTTTGTCCCACTTCCTCCTGGTAGTCTTTAGGCGCTTCTTCATTCAAATCCTACCTCCCAGGAGTCTCTTTGACCTTACCTTCCTTTTCTCCAATATGCTCCTCCTTGTGCATAGGTGATGGAACCTTAACTGCTTCTTCTTCTCTTCTAGGAGATTTAACTTCTTCAGTTCTAATAGGTGAATCTTCATATGCAACCAGGGGAGACTGCATCACTTTTTCTACTTCTGCCTCAGCATTATAAAGCTCACCCTCATTAAATTCTTCTCCTTATGTATCTTGGCAATCCTCAACTTCTTTAGATTCACCTGGTTCACTTTGAGCTTCATGGGAAGAAGGGAGATCATCATGTTGTTTTGCATGAGAGGCAACCAAAGGGGAATCTTTCTTTGGTACATTATCCTTAGGAGAAGGAGTCCTTGATTTCCTTGTGTATACTTGTGTCCTTTCTCCTAAACTCTCTACATTTACCACATGTGGATTAACTTCCTCTCCATCCTTGGAGCTTTCCTTTTGTGACAGTCTTACAATTCTTCTTCTTTTAGGAACAAAAGCACTAACCTCAAGATCCTGCTTTTCAGTTTGTTCTCTTCTAGACTTCTTAGTCCTTGAAGTATGCCCCCTTTTCTTGGAAATTGGCTTTATCCATTTTTCTGTTTCTTGGGTTTCTTCCACTTGAATACCCTTGATATTGATTTTCAAAGGAGAACCTACCTTTTCCTTACCCTTGGGATCCTACTCGACTGAATTCTCCTCAGAAGTAGAATGAGGGTCTAAATCTCCCATTAGATCATAAGTGCACTATACACCTTCATTCTCCAATTCCCATATCTTATGATTCAGCCACAACTTGGTGTACTTAATGACTAGATTCATTAACTGTCCTAACTCTATTTTTTCTTCTTCCAGCCAATCTATTTCACCAATTGGTCTGTCCTTTACTACCTCATAAGCATGGCCTTGAATCAAGTCCCCATCATCTTTAATTTGATTTGGAACTACCTTCACATTATATAATCAAAATGATTCAATTGGAAGTTAGGAAAACTTCTTCTTTCTAACCTCATATTCATCACTGCAATTGGCCTAGTGGTCTTCCAAATCATCCCTGTGGCTATATTCCTGACTGGCCTTCTTTTGAGCTTCACCAATTATGTCAAATCTAGACCTCTTGGAATGGAAAGATAAACCAAGAGTACTCATCTCCTCTTCTGAAGCCTGAGCTGAATTAATGGAAGGGCATTCCTCTCTAGTGCCTATCCTCAGAGGGATGTCTCCACCAAACCCAGTCTTATGTTTGTCCCTTTTGACAATAGCATCAAAGTCACATATTTTCCTAGCGACCTCCAGGAGTAAGATATGATCAGTGGGATACCTTGGAAGTCGATATGGAGCCCTTTGAGACCCATCAATCTTGATGTATGAGAAGGTGGGAAACTGTATGAACCAAGCCCCATATTTCTTGATTAGTTCTTTGGCCTGATTCGAAATCCTCATATGTTCTGCACCCTGAAGCAATCTAGTGATATGCATGGTGAACACATCATTCACCCTCCTGTAACTTGAGCTCCCCAAGTGAAATTGAGGGTAAACCTCATAAATTACATCCTTCCCAAAGATGCCGCTGGTACTCAATCCCTTGTATGGATGAAATCTTGCAAGTGCATAGACTAAGTAGGAAGTCATAGTGAAGGTCTTGGTTTGTAGCACATTGCATAATTGCTCATGAATCACCCTACTTATAACACCTGCCCAATGATAGTTGATATTCTCCTGTTCCATCCTTGCAATAAAATGGCACATCCAACTCTCAAACATACCTACACTCTTTAATCCAACCACCCTACTAAGAAGAGTAATTGTGCATCATAATATTCCTTCTTGAACTTTGCTCTGAATAGCTGTTTGGGCAGTTTTGAATAGCGAGACTTGGGATTTTCCAACTAGGAATTGATGATCTGCTGCGACTTAACAGTCTCCTCTTCATAGTACTTTTTAGCTGCCTCCATGTTGAATTCCACCACATGAGATCTATCTGGCACGTCAAAGGTCTGGGCTATAGAGACAAGATTCAAATTTGCCACAATCCTCCCTTGGGGACCGACTTCTCTGGGTATCTTTGTCATAATGTTTGGCACACTCAAGAACCAATTCATAACATTTCACTTTAGAAGGGAAGCCAACTACATGCACCAATCCCGATTCCAACATTCTTTTAGCCACCAAAGGAAGTTCCAATGCTACCATTCTACCTTTGAACTCCTCATAGTCCCATAGTCCAACATTCGTGTCAGTCACCTCTGACCAGATAGAGGTAATTTTTCTCTCTGAGATTTTACTCCTGATGTCCATCTTGATTCTTTTTGCTTCAGATATCGAAGATCCCTCCATATCACCCTTAGCTTTTCCAGCTACTACCTTGCTAGATTCAACCTGCACTCAACAAAGGAAACCATAGTAAAGATCACACAAACAAAGGTTAATCAATCAAAATCATCATTAAAATGAATCCTAGATAAGCAATGTGTCATTAAATCTCAAATAAAATGATCATATCAGAGTTCAGGTTTCAGGTCCACCTGCAGAATCCAAGCCAGGGAGGAATTTCAAAGAATTCTGAGCTAGGCGGATTCCAATGGAATAAACATGAAAACACCTACTAACAACTTAATCTGATCATTATCAATCAAGCAACAACATATGAGATCTCAAAACAACACCAATTAATCATAAAATGTATAATCATCCATTAACAAGTCATGCTATTTCATATTTCTTCACATTCCATCAGATTCTGGGAAAATCCGCGTGGGACGGATTTCCGCGAAGGAGGAGACATTCTGCAACTTTCAGAAAAACCAGGGAACAAAGGATTTCGGGAAAATCCAGAGTCGAAGGAAATCCGCAAAGAAGATGAATCTCCGGAAAACTTGCGAATTTTGGGAAAAAGAAGAAGAATGGGAAAATCAGGAAAATCCGCCAAAGTCGGAAAATCCCCAGATGGATGAAAAACCCAAATATCGGCCTTATCACATTATTTCGCTCAAATTGATGGGTCGATCATCATAGGCCTGCGATGAGTTTGATACGGACCTTCTACAAATTTTCTTTAAATTCTAGGCCCATTCAAAAAGCAAACTAAGGTGAAATGGTGATGCCCTAAGTATCAAACCCCACAAATCTGCCATTGACGCACATGCAATCTCAGGATTCAATCCTTTCAACTGCTAAATCCTTACTAGGGGTTATTCATGGCTCACAAGTAAGGTAATTCATGATGCAAACAAATGAACAATCTCAAAAACTACTTGGGAGACCATAAGTAAGGAAATGTCAAGCAACCCTAGCACCAGACTCCCAAACATACAAGAATTCAAACTCTATACATATTTAGAACACCAATGACCATTCACATTCATCAATCACAAGAGAGGCAACGTGCACATACCATTTGACGAAGTATAAATCGATTGTGGCAACAAATATCAATTTATCGGCGCTCAACAAAGAACAACGAAAATGCCAAGGAAATCACCACCAAAATGAACAATTTGCAAACTCAGTGGTCCAAATCAAGTCCAGTACTCAAATAATAAACTCCTCAACTCAATGGAATAGAAATGATAAAGAATAATGGCACAAGATTCCCAAATATCAATTATAAACACCCCCTCAAGTAGTACGAATGAACATTAATGCCGCTGACAAGACAACCTGGAGAAATATAGAAACCTGATGGCAGAGCGGAATTTGGAAAAATTTGGCCCACGTGGAATTCCACGAAGACCAAAAATATCTGAAAGGAAGCGTTTAGTCGGAGTTTGAGCGGGATCTGGGAAAATCCGGCTAGGGTAGAAAATCTTGAACTGGGGAGGAAACCCGAACCTTGCCCAGAACTTAGGTATTTCAATATGCAACTTGGGGGAATCACTTAGGCAAGCAAGATAAACATTTAGGCTCATTCCAAAGCAAGATAAATCCTCAAAATCAAAGGGCTAAAACACCCAAAATCGAAAGCAAAAGAGGGTCCCTGCTTTTAGTGGGGCGTGTGTGCGAAAACTGCACAACAAAACATATGATGAAGAACTATTAAGATAAATCTCTCAAGGATAATCATTCATGATTATAGATTGGGTTTAGAATTTTAGGTCTTCATCAAAAAATATATATAAGGTATAGTAATAGAAAATGTTTTATTAATTTGAACTAAATTTAAAGGAAGAAGGCTTACTCATTTATTGTGGTTCTTTGTTGTATATAGATGAATTAAACAAACTAAATATCTGTAGTAAAATAGTTCTATTTATTTTTACGTAATAGATTTGTGTCAGGGAATAAGTTTTGTTTTGAAGTTATTGAAGGGAAAATTAATTGTCACCATTACTAGTATAAAAGATTAGTACAATTTGAAAAGAAAAGAAAAATATTTTGTCTAACTTATCTAGCTAATGGAGTATTTGCAAAACCAATATAAATATGCTCATACTTTTATAATATATATACATATTGTAGACACTAAAAATTGTCCTAGGCCTGTGACCCTTAATTGCTTCATAATTATTTTATCTTCATTTTTCATAATTACATAATGTTAATTATTTTCTAAAGTCATATGTCCTCTATTAATTAAATAACTTTAATTATTTAATTAATTCATTCTTACCTTTATTTTTTCTTGATTAATTAATTAAATATTATTTATTTAATTACGTCTCTAATTAAATCTATCTTCTTTCTAAAATTAAATAAACTATTATTTAATTAATTTCTATGACACTTTCAACTATAATTAAATAATCGCTTTAATTATTTAATTATTCCTTAACCTTTTCTCTCTAATATTAAATAAATATTTATTTATTTAATTTAATCCCAAAATCTTGAATGTTGAATTAAAGTCATTTAATTCAAAAGGATTTATCTGTATCATATTCTTTTATAATTAGATAATCTCTTTGTTATCTAATTATTCATTTATTAGTCTAGATAAAATTTGATCATTCAGTTATCTGGTGAGATAATATCTAATTTTCTCTAATGAACAGTGTTTCTATGTTGATCACTTCGTGATCTAGACAAGATCATATAGTTTTATCTAGACATAGCTAGTTTTATCTATGTTAATCTTATCTTCTACATGCAATCTTTATCTTTCTGTGTCTCAACTAATTTCCACCATCGATTAAATTACTATTTAATTTAATCTCCACCATTCTAGCTTTATTACTTACACTAATTTAACCCTAACCCTATTGCATGTCACATCTTTTAATCTTGATCGTCGATTAATTATCTCTCAATCTCAGCCCGCCATTCGAAAATTACATCTTCTATAAAATGGCTTTATCTCTACCATTTTTACTCCTCCCGAAATTTTATGAGTTTTGGAAGCAACTTTAGAAATCTTCAATATTTTGATAATATCATTGTCTTTATGCCATATTTGCATATGTAATTAAAATATGAGGGAAAGTACTATACTACAGTGAAATGGAGAAGGGTAATGGAGGTGAATCATGGAATTGCATGTGTGTTTGGTGAGATCTTTCATTTATGCATGTTTTATCTTCCATTGTTCTTCATTATTAGCTTGGGCTTAGTTTGATTTACACTTTGTATTGCTAATCCTAGAATTTTCCCTGTGCTATATTTAGTGAACCCGATGTGAAAGGAAAAAGTTTCTACAAATTTTGTATGATTTTGTATGTTTTGCAGGTTTTTGTATGATTCAACGTAGTCGCCAAGACAAAGTGACACATCTGCCAGTATTTTTTGCTGTAACTACCAACAACACTAGCCACATTTGCTGTACCACACTGAAATTTCCATCCCATCATCCAGAATTGATTTTTCTACAATGCATCTGATCCATCTCGTGCACCACATCTATTATTCCGTGACACAACTGCCTGGCTTTGGGTTTGTTTTTAAATTTCTGCAAGTAATTTTTTAGTTTTCTACATTTTCGGTTCAGTAGGTTAGGATTTTCTAGTTATTGACAATCTGTTGATAGCGTGTGGAAAGATAAATTTAATGTTTATTTTGTAGCTTCATTTGGACAAGATCTAAAGCTACAACTCTCATTTGTCGAAGGATAAAATTGAAACTACTAATGAAATCTAATGCAGGATATTTGTTGAAGAATGGATTTTGAAACTAATTATCTATATAGCTTAGATCACATTTCGTTTGGTGCCTAAAATAAACAATTTCTTACTGTGCTTGGTGCTTTTACACACTTCTGTTTAGATTAAATCCTAATTTAATAAAAAAAGTATCCTCTCCCCTTGTGCACTTTTGCGATCTTGGGTGTAAGAGAAATTGTTATTAATTCTAGAGGGCCTATCTTGGTGGGAAAAATTACTCACCCCAAGAAGACTCAAACTAACAATGAGCTAAAGCCAAGCTACTCCTAACTGGTATATAAATGTGAATGCTAATGGAAAACTTAGCATTGTAGGTGCAGATGTGTTATACAAACAAGTGATTCCCTCAGTACCCATGTGGTATGTTAAAACCTGTAGTACATAACCTCTACAAGTTGGGAAACCTCCATATCAGAGCTAATCTTGCCTCGTGTATAGCCACCTGAATGGGTGTCCTAATTAAAAACCATTTGTTTAGATTTCCAAAATCCTTCTATTTGCTAGTGCAGGAGGTTGAACCTCAAAATCTGTCCCACATATTCATGGTTCTTAGTAGAGATGAAAAATTCTTGGGATGTCACCACCCAGGAATTTGGATCTTGGTAAGCCCAAGAAGTGAGTGCACTATAAGGGGGATCTTGTGCTATCAAGATCCTAAGTCATCCACTTTGAATAAGAACGGTTGGAGAAATCCAAGTGGGAACTCAACAAATATTGTCCTAGCCAACCATAGGATAGTACTTGTCTTTTTGAAATCAAACATTTTCACATCAAAACCAAACCAAAACAAACTGTTTTCTGTCTGTCTTCTGTTTTTCCAAAATTTGATCAAAATCAAACTAAAACAAACCTGCAAACTTTGCCAAAAATTACAGAAAAATCAAATCCTATTTACAGTAAACCGCATTTGCTCTTGAGAACCACATTTGTTGTTATGAATCACATATGTTATTGAGAACCACATCTTCTATTGAGAACTGCATCTGCTACTATAAACCACATCTGATATCATAAACCGCAACCGACTATAAAACAATGCATCTGTTAAATATGAACTATAATTTCCTGACAATCAGAAAAACAAATTCCATTGTCATAGTCTGAGGTGAAATAGTCAAAACCTGTCTCTGATTATCCTTTCACAATGATCTTTGAAAAAAAAACTAGAAAGAGTTTCTCACACTTTTCACCATTACACCTTTTAGTATCATTTAGCCATAGCAATAGACATACCGGTTACAAACCTTAGTTACATTTTAGAAGTCCTTGTTATCTTTAGATCAATCAGACTTTTAGGACAATCACCTTTGCAGATTTTAAAATAGGCCAAATTTCCATACTTTGGATAAACCTTTCCTTCAAGGAAAATTATCATTGGACCAAATCACTTGTCACACTTGTTGTCTTTTGTCATCTTAGTGAGTCTTTTCCAACTTGTCAATCCAATTTGGGAACTCACTTTGCCTCTTGGTCTTGGTCTTACAAAAGGTCCTTTGACAAACTAAATTGAAGCGTTGGCTAAACTTTGGATGGTTAGTAACCTCTTTTCAAATCTCCCAAAGTTGATTACCTTTAAAAGCTTGCCTACACTTTTGCATACTTAGACATAGAAATTTTAGGACACCATCATTTTAGACATTAATTAGCACATTAAATTTAACATTCCTTATTTTCCAAACAAAAAAGGCCAAAAACATAGTTGCATTAGCATTCATTCCTTATATCAAAAAAAATCCAAAAACATAGACTAAAATCATATCATTCATAGACATAGTTCTGTATCATCTGCATTTTGAGCATATCTTACATGGTTGAAACAAGGTCCAAAAGGAAACAAAGAGAAAATATGGCTGACCCACAAGAATTTATCAATCCACTTTTGAATCCCCCACAAGGGACATCAAGACCACACAAAACCTTATTGGAAAAATTTGTCACTAGAGACCAACAAGGATGCGTTGTAGTTGAAGACTTAGATGCTATTGCCCAAGTTCTAGAATTTTCCTCTTTTGTAGATGAATACTTGGCACAAGATCCCCAACAATATTTAGCAAAATTGTTAGTAGAAGGTGCTACATTACCTCCTGGATTTGACATTCATACATTGAAAACTTCATCTACCCAAGGGAAAAACATGACGACTTCTAGTGGCTCTATCCCTCAAGTAACTACAACCATACCATTTGGAGTACCTACCCAAAGTGCCACAATAGTACATACATCACCATTTGGTACATCAAGCATGAAACAAGGCCTTAATTTTACCATAGGGGCATCATCCTTAAATCCCTTCGGCACCAATACTAGAAGCAAAAGGCCTAAAGTTAGCATAAACACGACAAATGCTATACCAAACATTAACACCACTAGTGCCATTCCACAAATAGGGGTTTCAAAAATGAGACACATACCTCTCATACAATTTGGTAACCAGCCCAATCCTTTGCAAAAATTTCATGTTCCCAATCAACCAACATCAAACCAAAACTTATTCTCTCACATTCTAAACCAAAATCCATCCTTCATTCATACATTGAACCAAAATCTATCCCATAACATTGAGTTTCAAAACACTTACATAGACCCCAACAATATAACCAACACGTCATTGACACAAGTGGATGTTTTGCAAACAAAAATGCAAGCCCTTCAACAACAAATGGATAATATGATGATGTCTAGCAAAAAGACTTTTTCAACAAAAGACTTATGTCCATTTCCCTTTGACAAAGCTTTATACATGACACCTTTCCCACATAGATATGTTATACCAAAATTTCCTAAGTATAATGGGAAGCATAATCCTATTGAACATACAAGGAAAATTTCCACAATGTGCATAGAAATTGCATATGACCCTACATATCTCATAAGAATTTTTCCGTGAAGCCTTGTTGGAATAACACTTGAATGGTTTTCTCAACTTCCATATGACATAAGGTCATGGGGTGAACTTGCTAAAAGATCTATTGAACATTTCTCTTTTAACATTGGCAATGAAATCACAATAGTAGCCTTATGTCACACCACACAAGATGAAGGAGAGAACTTTATCACCTTCTTCCAGAGATGGAGGAGTCTAGCTAATTGATGCCTTGTTGAAATGCCTGAAAAGAAAAAGGTCACCATATTCCTAGAAAATATTAATTCAAAATTGAGAAGAGACCTAAGAGTACACTATTGAACTTCTTTTGTGGAACTAGTAGAAAAGGGTATCATACTTGAAAAGGCTCTCAATGACAAAGGTGAAATCAATATGTCAAATAGAAATCCAAATGTTCAAAGAACCCCTAATGACAGGAACAAATATTGGTCCCAAAACAAGAATGTAACAAATGATGGCATTGCCGATGCTAAAATCCTACATGCAAGACCAATCATTACATTTAGAGGAAACAACCCCTCTAACAACACACCCAAAAATACTGAACAAACTGCTAATGTTGTCCAAAACACATAACAACCACAACTACAAAGGAAGTTCACAAAAAATAAATTCACTCCCCTAGGGGAACCAATTGAATCCGTCTTTAAAAAAATGATACATCACAACCTCATACAACTTCCTGAGCCAAAAAAATATGATCCTAGAAAATTTAAACCCTCTTGGTGGGATGACAATGCTTTTTGTGATTTCCACCAAACTAAGGGACTCAATATACCACAATGTCGATAGTTGAAGAACATTATACATGATCTTGTGGAAAATGAAAGTATTGAAGTTAATGGACATAAACAACCATCCTCAAACAACGGTCACAAGGTATATGGAAAAGGAAAAGCCTCCAGTTTGGGAAATAAGACCAATAATAATCCATCCAACTATGCTAATGTCAAATATGACTATAATCATGACACCATCATAAATCACATTGAAGCCACCAATGGAAATATCAACACTATTACCATAAAGAAAACTCCTAAATGTGCTATCAACACTTGCTAAACTAAGGTAACCATCCAAGGCCCTCCGCCACAACAACAACCACAGTCCTCCAAGCCTCAACACAATTTACTTGACCAGTTGGAGAAGAATCTAGCACAAATTTCTATCTTGGAACTTTTGCATATATCACTTGATCATCAAGCTAGTTTAGACAAAGCTTTGCAAAGCATGACCATCCCCACCAACCTTGATGTCAAGCGTTTGCAAGAGATGGTAGGCTACCTAACCAAATCTCATCATTCTACCTTCTTTGAACAAGATTACTCAACTAAGAAGATAGACCACAATGACCCTTTACACCTCAAAGTTCTTGTTCATAAAAAAAAGTTAGATGAGTCTTGGTAGATGGAGGAGCAGGGTTGAATATTTTCACCTTCAAACTAGTTAAGGAATTAGGCTTCTTAGAGGCATGTGTGGACACTACTAAGAGCATTGTCATTAAGGCATATGATGACAAAGAACGGTCATCTAAAGGAGTTGTAACACTTCCCATTAGAATTGGTCTTGTAGTTATAGATACCAATTTCCAAGTCTTGGATCTTGTCCTCCCATATAATCTTTTACTAGGAAGACCATGGATAAATGCTATGAAGGCCATCCCTTCCACTTACCATGAATGCCTTAAATTCCCATACAATGGCACAAAGATCATGATAGATGGTGATCCTGATCCTTTCCAGTATTGCACTAACCTACATGAAATACCCCAATGATAGGTGCCTATTAATTAGGAGGCTTCATCATCCAACTCATCCCAGTATATCGATCCATCCACTTTTTCCAAAAAATATACTTCCCAACCACCACCTTCCACTCCTAAGGTTGAGATCCAAGATAAGGGTTGTGGAGAGTATCATATGAAAGCATCTTATTGTATCAACCAGTTGGTTCCTCCCAAATCATACGGTCTACCAACGAAAGATAGGAGACAATCCATCATCACCATACACATCCCTCCAACAATGACTTTCACAAAATATGGAGAACTAAGTAAAGAAGCTATAAATGAAGAAGATGTGACCTCTTGGTTATAAAAAGAAGACAATGAAGAACCTCCTCCACCCACTCAAATACCCACAGATCAATATGGAAAAGGTTTCAGGATAATGCAAAATAAAGGATATGATGAACATAGTGGGTTGGGATTACATCAGAATGGGAGGAATGAACCCATAATTGTCTCTAAGTGACCAAAAGGCCTAGGGCTGGGATTTCAATTGCTTAAGATTGGCGTTTCTAGTACATCGCCTTTACAAGAGGGAGTCAATGTTTCTGAAGCTATCGAGACATCTAATGAGCCATCTTACCAACCTTATTATTCCACTGACTCAAACAAATATGAATGGGGTTCTGACAAATCATTTGATGATTATGAAAATTTTGAAACCTTTAGAGAACCCGATGAACCTACATTTGATGAAATATTTGAGCAACGCTTCAAAATTGGTCCATCATGGGACACATCGAAACTTGATGTACCCCCTCCTAGGAGTAGGAAAGACACTATAAAATCCTTTTGGAACTATGTGAATAATATATCCTTCACCTTGAACCCTTCAAATTTTGATACTTTTGATGATGACATACCCCTGGCATATCCCCAACTTATCAATTGGGATCAATAAGAACTCTCAATCTTAGATACCTTTGAGGATGAAAAAGTAATAGCTGAGTTCATGGGACTGTGAGAAAGAATACCTAGTGGTGACCATAAGGATGGATTTACCATAGACTTGGCTAACATGGCTTATTTTGGGGAGTTTGTTCACCCCTCTAGTCACAAAATTAGAAACAATATGAAAAAAAATGAAAAAAATAAAAATGACGAGTCCCTAGGTGAAAACCGAAAGGCGCCTTTGGACGATGAAAAAGTAAAAAACAAGGACACATACAAGGGTGAAAAACTCTTTGAGGTACCCAAGGATGGAGGGTTTAACGTTCTCCCCATTTCTTAAGAAAAGTCACCAATGTTGGTTGAGGAATCTGTGAAGATCAACATAAGCACTAAAGATAATCCTCGGGTAATCTATTTTGCAACATCTTTGACAAAAACAGAGCAACCTGAATTTTGTAACTTCTTCATAGAAAGATAGGTCAACTTTGCATGGTCATAAGTCAACATGCCTGGAACAGATCCTAACCTGGTATTACATCATTTTCCATTACAATCAGGTGCTAAACCCATGAAGCAAAAATTAAGAAAAATGCACCTGCAAATTACTTTATTAGTCAAAGCGGAACTAAAGAAACTGTTGGATATCGACTTTATCAGATCAATTGACTATGAAGAATGGATTTCCAATCTCATACCAGTGAAAAAACCAATAGGTGGCATCCACATCTGTATAGACTTCTGAGATCTAAACAAAGCATGTCCTAAAGATGACTTTCCTTTGCCAAATATTGACATAATTGTGGACCTAACGACATGATTTGAAATGTTATCCCTCATGGATGGTTTCTCAGGATACAATCAAATCAAAATCGCACCTGAAGACTAATATGAGACAAATTTCACTTGTCCATGCAGAACTTATTGTTGGAACGTCATGCCTTTTGGACTTAAAAATGTCGGAGCAACATATCAATGTGCCATGACAACCATTTTCCATGATCTCATACACACTCTCATGGAAGACTATGTGGATGATCTGATAGCTAAATCATTAATAAGGGCTAATCACTTATGGGTCCTAGATAAGATTTTTCAAAGACTAGAAGAATAAAAAGTGAGGCTAAATCCTAAAAAATGCATATTTAGCATGCAATCAGGAAAAATTCTAGGATACATTATTTCTAGATGAGGCATTGAAGTGGACCCAACAAAAGTGAAAGCCATAATAGACATGCCTCCATTGGCTAATATAAGTCAACTACAAACACTATAAGGGAGACTGTAGTCTATCAAATGATTCATAGTGTAGTTAGCAGAGAAAATACATCCCTTCAAACATCTACTCAGAAAAGGGGTATTGTTTGTATGGACAGATAAATGCCAAGAAGATTTTTGAAAAATCAAGGATTACCTACTTACACCACTAGTGTTAATGCCACCTATTGATGGACAACCTTTGATACTCTACATTTCAACAAACACATCAACGCTAGGGTGGTGTATTATATCGGCCGCACTTTGGTGGGATATGAGCTAAATTACAGTCCCATAGAACATGCATGTCTTGCAGTAGTTTTCACTACTCAACGACTAAGGTACTACATGTTTAACCACCCAACAATGTTGGTTGCAAAGATAGATCCTTTGAAGTATCTCCTTAGTAAAGCGGCATTAACAGGATGCCTGGCCAAATGGGTAATGGTACTCAGTGAATATGATATCCAATATGTAGAAAGAAAAGCTATAGAAGGACAAGTTATTGTTGACCAGATGGCATATGCATCCACTAAGGTGGATCATCCTCTAGTTTCAGATTTTCCTGATGAATTCATCTTCACTCTTGACATGGGAATGACATGGAAGTTATACTTTGATGGGTTCCACACAAATCATGGTTCAGGGGTTGGCATATTGTTTATCACACCACGGGGCAACAAGTTAATGATGACTATGATACCAAAGATGAAAATCTCACCCCATACAAACGAATGACAAATAGTTTCAAACAATGTTTTGACAACATTCTCTTTCATCAAATACCCCACATTTAGAATAGGGCAGCAAACGCCATGGCAACCATTAGTTCACTCTTGGACATGCCTAAATTTGAGTTTTTGGTAGAACAACTTTTGGTCCCTGCCTTTGATGTCCCAGATTCAGAGATGGTATGTGAACTTGTTGGTCCCAATTCCCCATGGTACAAAGACATATATGACTACCTACATGCCCAAATCCTACCCCCTGACCTCTTGAACAACCAACGTAAAACATTTATTCGTAAGTCCTCCAAATATACCATCATTGGAGATACCCTTTATAGACGTGCCCTAGACAATACCCTGTTGAGATGTATCGATACTGAAGAAGCACATGTGAAATTACATTGGGTACATGAGGGTATATGTGGATCCCACTCTAGCAGTCCCACCTTAGCCAAGAAGATTATGAGACAGGGCTATTATTGGCCTATGATGGAAAATGACTCATATGTCTTTGTCAAGAAATGTCGACAGTGCCAAATTCACAGAGACTTGACACACGCACCAAAACAAGGGCTCCATCCAATAACGTCACAATGCTCCTTTTCCCAATGGGGACTCGATCTCATCGGTAAGATACATCCTACATCCTCTAATGGTCATAAATTCATCATTACTATGATTGAATACTTTACCAAGTGGATTGAATCCATTCCTTTGACTTACATTACAAGCATACAAATTTCTAAGCTCATCCTTAACTACATCATTTGTTGGTATGGTGTTCCTCAATTCATAATCACGGATAATGGTCACCCATTTAAAAACCAAGAAGTCCATCATCTCTGCCAAGAATTCCATATCCAACACCACTTTTCCACTCCATATTACCCATAGGGTAATGGCCAAGTTGATGCATCTTACAAAACAATCCTCAGAATCCTTAAAAAGACTGTCAATGATGCTGGTCATGATTGGAATTTATAGCTTAACCCTACCCTATGGGCTTATCACACAAGCATCCGCACTCCCACTGGCGCCACTCCATATTACTTGGTATTCGGTTATGAGGCCATCTTGCCTATTAAGGTCGAGATTCCTTCCCTAAGGGTATCTCTGAAAGGGCATATTGACGATGAAGAGTATCGTGTGTCAAGAATACATGAGCTAGAGTTCTTGGATGAAAAAAGAAAAAAGGAACTAGATCATCTTCAAGCATATCAAAATCGTGTTCGTCACAGCTACAACAAGAAAGTATTGAATCAAAATTTTGACATTAGTGACCTAGTTTTAATAGAAAATCCAAAGAATCAAACAAAAAGAGAAAAACCAAGAAATTTTGAGCCAAACTGGCTAGGAACTTATATTGTCACAAAAGCCTTTGGATTAGGAGCATACTAGCTCTCTACCCCTGAAGGTGAACCACTATCAACACCAATCAACAACCTTCATCTGAAGAGGTTCTACACATAGCTTCTAAGAGCCTTGTCATAATCATGAAAAATACAAAAAAATGGAAAAAAAATTCATTACCTAGATGAAAACCTGACAAACAGGCGTCTTGGTAACATAATTTTTTTTGAAAAATCAAGAAAATAGTAAAGAGAAATAATTCATCAAATAGTGAAAACCATTTCGGTGGCACTTTGGATGAGTACCATGGTGAAAACCTGGCAAACAGGTGCCATGTGTAGTCGACTTTGCTCCTTTGTCTACCATCATTTCAATCTAACTTTTTGGTTATCTCACCTATCTTTCCTATCCATACGCCTTATCATTTATCCTTTTCATATCACCCATAATAAATGGTTGTCCTTTCCATGACTTGGAATGATTGAAATTGAGCATACTTCACATCCCCATTGCATCCTATTCATGATAAATTGGTCTTATACCCGACTAGGGGTAGGCACTTGACTTACGTCATTTGGTTCTTACAGTGGCTATTATGAGGATGTAAAACAATTGAAAAAATCCAAAAAACATCACAAAATGTCTTGAAAAAAAGATCCAAAAACATCTTAAAACTTCAAAAAGACAAAAAAATCAAAACATGTCAAAAACCAAAAAAAAACATCCAAATAACTTCCAAAAATCCAAAAAAAAAGTTAGAGTCAGTCGTGTCAGTTAGTCTTTGTCATTGTCAAACTATGTTGCCTCTACAACTAGATGTAGGCAAGGCCATCTATCGATGTGCCCCTGAGGCATTTGGTCATTCCTATAGGTTTATCAAATAAACAATGAAATCATGACTCGGTCCTTTTTCCATAAAACAAAGTCAATGGTCATGTTGAACTATGAGGTCTTTGCATGTATAATGTAGGAAAGGCCATCAATCGATGAGCCCCTGAGGCCGCACTAGGTTAGTCCTTTAGGGTTCATCGTGTCAGTCAAAATAAGTCAACAAGGTCATGAAGTCAAACCAACAAATTGTTGAAACACTCAAATAACCAAAACAATCAATCTATGTTTTATACAGGATGTCCTTGAAAATAGACATTGTCATTTAGTCAGGCATCATCATTGCCTTATACAGGTGGTCACATGATTGAAATTAGACTCGACATCTTATATGATATGTGTCTTTCTGAAATCAGGCTTCATCATTTCCTTATACAGGCGGTCACATGATCAAAACCATACTCAACGTCTTATATGATATGTGTCACTCTTGAAACTAGGCTTTATCAAACAAGCATCCTGTCAATCCCCTAGACAATTAAATAACGAACAAATCAAAATTTGGAAAATATTCTTACTGGTTGTTGAGATTGTGGCTTGTTTTGTATTATCTTTTCGTTTGGCTTTGTCTTTGAGTCTGGTTACTAGCTTCCTTGAGGATGTCCCATGAAGGATTTAGAGAAGCAAGGATGTCTCAGGACTCTTTTTCTTTGATTGATGTTTGTCGATTGTATTTTGGATTTGTCTTCAAGTCAGGTTACTAGCTTCCTTGAGGATGCCCCACGAAGGATTTAGAGGAGTGATGATGTCTCATAAATCATCTTTTATTTGATTGTTGTCTGTGGTTTGTCTTGACAAAAGACTAGGGAAATTTTGCCCTTAGTATGAGTTGGGACATTCCTTGTTTGCGACTATTTTTTTTAGTAGGTGGATGACCTTGCACACTTTGGTCTATCTCATGTCATGGTGTTTGTTATCTATTTGTATCATTTAATTCCCAATGATGATTAATTCGAGGCCTATTATGTTTCGACAAAATATTGAGGATTTCTAATACTAATATCCATATTTTCCTCGTTAACATTTCTTCCTTCTTGCATTATGGAGGAGTCTTGTGACAAAAAAAATAAAATAAAGAATCCTGAATATCCACTCTTGTTACAAAAATCATTTAAAAATTTCCATACATATATACATATTAAATCATACATATATGTTGCATTGAAAAAACAAAAAAATATACACATCTATCACATCTAGGAATCCATGACATAACATGCATTCACCATCATAAACTGCATAACATATTATCACAACAAATACATCCACATGGCTTTGTAAGTACATAAATCACATTACATCTCATAATGATAAACATAAGATCCATACATGACATCCATAATACCATAAAAGTAAATGCATACATCATCATATAGAACTAACATTATCATAGGCTGCATGAATATCATAAAATAAACATCAACATCCATAACACATGCATAAATAGAAGACTACATATCATATTAAACATCGCATATCATATAATCACCGCAAAAATGATATATATCACTCAAAAAAGTGTCACAATAACAATGTCATAATGTATCTCCCAAAATAGAGCTTGTAGGCTTGATGGATACAAAATACAAGTGTCAAAATACATGAGTCAAAATCAACCTATCCAGTATTGCCACGATCCTCAGACCCTATGCTGTTGCTCTTACCTTGGCTAGATCTACTCTATGACAACCTACTGTGAGACCGACCACTGTTGACAACTTCTAATGCACTAGGAGCCCATCACTCTGGTGGAACTACCTCCTCATAGAGCTATCTATAATATTGCTCTCTACACCCAATAGTGGCAATCACTCTAACCATATCTGCTGAGGATCCACTTCAAGTAGCAATAAAATCCAGACTCCTTTGCTTTGGCTACTGCACTCTGATGACTGAAGTGTCCCTCTGCATCTGTAAACCACCTCTCTACCCGTAGAGACTATACCTTGACCTCCAGTTCCTACACTCTAGCCTGTAATATGGACAAATCCTCATCCCTGTCCCCTAAACCAACCCTAATGGGAACATCCTCAAAACCCTCCTCTTCATCCATAATCCTCTCATGGAGGATCTGCTCCTCCTCACCCATCTCCTCATCTTCTGGTTACTCCTCATTTCCTCCCACATCAAAATCCATGGTAGCTGCAATTGCTAACACCTCAAGCTCCTCTCTCTCGGCCTCCTCTGCCTCGACCTCTACATCAAGCATGGCCTCCTCCTCCTGTCGACCCTCCTCTCTCCTCTCTCTCCTCCTCTCTTTCCTCCTCCTCCTCCTCCTCTCCCTCCTCTTGGATAGGAGGAAGTGGTCTCCTCCTCATTAACCTCTATCAAACTCTCTTACCATCCTCTCCTTCCCTCCCATCGTCCCCATCACCACCTGTTCCAGCATCACCTCCATCGTCACCTCAACCTTAACCATCCCCTCGGCCTCCATCTCCTCTCCCTTTCCCTCTACCTCTCCTACCTCAAGGACACCATCATCGTCTGAAAAATGGTGTAGGCTCATCCAAATCTTTCAAAGGAATAGGCCTATGTGCCCACCACCATGCATCATACTTAGGAGTGGTCCCTGCATCCGCTGGTCCCCCTCTCCACCCCTATTGTTGTGCCTCTAATCCGTCAATGGCTTGCTCTGCTATGGTAACTAAGATCGTCAGATCCCATGGTGTCACCTCCCTAGATGATCGAGCATACACTGTTACTCCCTGAGGCTCTCCCTACTGCTCCCCAAACTATCGTAGGACCCAACTTGGAAAATCCATCTTGATAATATGTACTGAATAGATAGTACAACCAATCATATATCTCTCCTAATGACACCAAGGTAGATGATGAACCTCATCTGGCCACTAATGACAATCCATATAAGGCCTCCAGATGAAACTCACCAATGTGTCCAATGCATGTCTCCAGTAACCAATATCGCCTACATGTGTCTGTGTCACTTCCCCTATGTAAATTTATGTATATGGTGTGGTGGTCTCAGAGTGATGATCAATTGGTGGAAAAAACACTACAATGTGCTCCCAAGCCCAAACCATCAACAAAGTCATACTGCAGCTCATTGACTATCCTCACTGATATACTATGTCATGTAGCTGAAAATAAACCATCACCAATAAACATGGCCCCGATGCATACAATGTCTCACTAGCCAACATACCAACAAGCATTTTTCCCCATCCGAAAGGAAATTTGTGTCCTCGATGATCTGGGATCACTATCCTAGCTATCACAGTGCATAGAACACAGTCGAATTGCCCATACTGAGTAGCTAATGTCTCCCATCTGATCTCGTATCGATCGATACCCAGTTGTGCTATATCATCATACACATAATAGGTAGTCAACGCCTGATATCCTGGGGTAGGATCATATCTAACTCTCTCTCCCCAGATTGGTAGACGCAGGATCCTGTAGACATCCTCTAAAGTGATGGTCACCTCTCTTGTAGGAAGATGAAAGGAACATGTCTCTGAATGCCACCACACAACAAATACAGTCAACATACCCCCTTTTTCCCTAATGATGAGTATGAATGTCACATGATACAAAACAAGACGCCATAACCTACGCCTCTCACCGCTAGTCAACTGATCTCACAAACGATAGGTCTTTGGCGGTCATGACTCTCAAGTATAAATCAGATCTAGATGAACCTGTGACCAACATGACAATCACTGTGTCAGTCTATTTTGCACATGTCATTGAAACAAGTTAAGCTTAACCTAGGACAACTGGGTCAACAGTCAAATGCGTCGCTCAAATTCAAATGTGTCATTAACTTATCAGTTGCATCACACTTTTTGCAAATGCATCGTAGGAGATTGAATGCGTCAAACCCCCAAATCAAATTCGGCTTAACACTACAGTTACATCATTCTAGAGTAGTTGTGGCTAAGCCCTAATCAATTGCGCACAACCAATGTCAGTTGCGTCGTGCAAAGGAAAATGCGGTTAACCAACCCATGAATGCGTTACACTATTCTAGTTGCGTCACATGAAATTCAAAACCATAATCTACCCTACCATGTCTAATTAAATTGCGTCATTTCACAGTCAGATGCGTTGAACACGGTAGCATTTGCGGCTATCACAGAGTGATGCAACTGACTATTGAAATTTTATCCTACCTAGAAGTGTGTGAAAATAAAAATTGACAAAGTGGGTTGAAAGAGCCTTACCTAATCTCTTGCACCCTCTGACCATCTGAACGTACAAACTCTGTAAGCACGGTGATCACCATGGGGAAATCACTCCATCTTCACTTAGAGCTCCAAGTTTTCAAGGTCTAAAAGTACAAAATGAGCCTAGAATTGCCGATTTCCTATTTATACCCCCCCCAAAAAATAGGGTTTTCACCTAAGGGTTTATAACTG
This sequence comes from Sequoia sempervirens, assembly GCA_007258455.2. Taxonomy (NCBI): domain Eukaryota; kingdom Viridiplantae; phylum Streptophyta; class Pinopsida; order Cupressales; family Cupressaceae; genus Sequoia; species Sequoia sempervirens. Next base: position 120,420,300 of record VDFB02000007.1, on the reverse strand, counting down.
GATGCACCCTTTTGCATGTTTGAACACAACTTTGGCTGCCCTAAACTTGTCAAAATTCGAAACTGACTTCGCCATCGCTTTTCTAGCTATCAAATTTACTTTTCAGAAATTTTTTTATTTCTTTTTGAATTTTTTTGAAAAATTTGTAAAATTCTTCTGAGGGGGCATAACCCTATCCTGCTATCACTAGGGAATGTTTTGAAAAATGTTATTTGACACAACACAATAAACAACATTGTATCAAAGAGGGGAAAAATGTAGACACTAAAAATTGTCTTAGGCCTGCGACTCTTAACTTCTTCATAATTCTTTCATCTTCATTTTTCATAATTAAATAATGTTAATTATTTAATTATTTTCTAAAGTCATATGTCCTCTATTAATTAAATAACTTTAATTATTTAATTAAATCATTCTTACCTTTATTCTTGATTAATTAATTAAATATTATTTATTTAATTACGTCGCTAATTTAATCTATCTTCTTTCTAAAATTAAATAAACTATTATTTAATTAATTTCTATGACACTTTCAACTATAATTAAATAATCACTTTAATTATTTAATTATTCCTTAACTTTTTCTCTCTAATATTAAATAAATCTTTATTTATTTAATTTAATCCCAAAATCTTGAATGTTGAATTAAAATTATTTAATTTAAAAGGATTTATCCATATCATATTTCTCGATAATTAGATAATCTCTTTGTTATCTAATTAGTCATTTATCACTTAAGTCTAGATAGAATTTAATCATTGGTGAAATAATATCTGATTTTCTCTAACGAACAGTCTTTCTGTGTTGATCACTTCGTGATCTAGACAAGATTAGACAATTTTATCTATTTATATTTGTTATTTTTGGATTTTGATTGTGTTTTGAGTTTTTTCATCAAAATCTAGAAATAACAAATCTAAATAGATAAAACTCAAAACACAATCAAAATCCAAAAATAAAAAATCTAAGCATTATGGATTGTGGAAATCTCATAGCATTAAGTTTTATCTATGTCAATCTTATCTTCTACATGCAATCTTTATCTTTCTGTGTCTCAACCAATTTCCACCATCAATTAAATTACTATTTAATTTAATCTCCACCATTCAAGCTTTATTACTTACACTAATTTTACCCTAACCCTATTGCATGTCACATCTTTTAATCTTAATCATCGATTAATTATCTCTCAATCTCAACCTGTCATTCAAAAATTATATCTTCTATAAAATGGCTTTATCTCTACCATTTTTACTCCTCCCAAAATCTGATGAATTTTGGAAGCAACTTTAGAAATCTTGAGTATTTTGCTAATATCATTGTCTTTATGCCATATTTGCATACTTAATTAAAATATGAGGGAAAGTACTATACTACAACGAAATGGAGAAGGGTAATGGAGGTGAATCATGGAATTGCATGTGTGTTTGGTGAGATCTTTCATTTATGCATGGTTTATCTTCCATTTTTTTCCATTATTAGCTTGGGTTTAGTTTGATTTACGCTTTGTAAATTGCTAATCCTGGAATTTTCCTGTGCTACACATATAACTTTAAACATTGAAGAAAAATTGATATATATATATATATATATATATATATATATATATTATATTTAAATCTAATTAATCGACATTTATATATTATATAAATATATAAATACATATGAATATATATAAATATTAGGTAATATATATGTATTTATTTTTCATGTATCTAAAGAGTATAATTAAATTATTAAAGAAATATTATAAAAACAAATTATAAATAATAAATGTACAATAAAAATTAAAGTTGCAAGGTGCTCAACCCAACTGACTTGGGTCGGCTTGTGCAAATGCACAGGCCACCTAAGGGGGTGAGTTCCAACCCTTGGTTTCTTAGCCTCCCCTAGGGAAGCCTCGTCCCCATAAGGGGGCCAATACCAAATTTAATTTAATTATTAAACACAAATAAATATTCATTGGAAATAAAATTTTATTTATAAATATTGTTTTAATAATTACTACCAATTTTTGTTTGTAGTCAGATAAATCTGTACATTTACAATTTCAAATCTCTTTTATATATGTATGTATATATACAAAAAAATAAAAAAGGACATTGTTATCCTCAAATTTAGCTATGCTCAATTCATGGGATAACCCCTATGAAACTTGTCCATTTCATAGCTTACGTTCTCTAAGAATGTAAAAAGAGGAAAAATTTATTTTCCCTCATACGTGGTCCAAGTCTTCAAAAAGTCATTTCGAGTGATTACCTCTTTTCACCTTTTGAAATTTGCAAAAGGTTAAAAATTGCAAACTTTAGTTTTTAAGAGTTAGTAGTTTTTCCTGCATATGTAGGAGTGCTGAATTTCAAAAAAAACATATAGGAGTGCTAAATTTTAGTGCCCTTGCATGTCTTTTGTAGAATGGTTAAACCAAGTGTATGGGCATTGATTTTTCCTGCCGCTACATCTGGAGTCTCGCATGCATTTCATTTATTGAAGGTTTTTAATGTGTCTTAGGGGGTTTATAAATCGGTTTTTATTTGCTTTCATTTCATTTTAGTTTCTTCTTTCCCTCTATTTTCTATTGCATAATCGATTGCCTTCTTTGAGTGTTTTGGTTGGATCTTCCTCATGGATTTGAGATAGTGTTCATTGCTCGTGTTTTCCTAGGGATTTCATCATCATTTACGTTACACGGGTATGTCAGTTTTTTCACTTCTTTATTTTAGATTCATATGCCATTAATATATTTAAGGTTTTCTATTTTACCTTTTTCACTTCTGATTTAGGGTTTGTTCTCATTTGATTATTGTTTGTACACGTTAGGTTTTAAATATTGTTAAATTTAATTTCTGTGCATATTCATCTTTATTCTAGAGTTTTAGTAGCTTCTAATTTTTGCTATTCATGTATGGGTTTTAGGTTTTAAATTCCAACCCCCTGGTTTTATCATACCTTTGCTTTGTATAAACTTAGGTTTCCAATACCAATCATATGAAATACCATGCTTTTTGAGGATGCTTATAGGTTTTAAAACCTATTTTTTTCATCCTCCACACCTGCACCATTTAAAAATGGGATGTCGGTCGAGGTTCAAACCTTGACCTACACTCTTTTCTTAATCCACCTACTACATTGTAAATTGAGGTTTAATCCCCATACGATATCCAAAAGTTTGTGGCTTATACCTACATGCAGGTTTTTAAAACCCGTTGCACATCACTACATGATTGATTGAAAAACACATATGTCATTGCACATATTTTTACCACCCACGCATATGTTTTCAACCTTAACATGTAGGTCAGGGCTTAAATCCTGATCGACATGTTACCTCGCACTACCCAACCAATCCTTTGCTAAAAAATTATACATGTCATGGCACAAAATTTTCTTGTAGATAAACTTATCAAAAGGATGTATATGTAGAGGCGGTAAATTTTTCTTCCCTTACATCGAACATAATTTTACCAACAATTTTTCTCGACCTTACATTACATCAAACAAATTTTTCCCTGATGTAGTGGTGCAAAAATTTAGCGCTATTACATCCAAAATGAAAACTTCATGCTAGACTGTAGATTTTTCTCACCTTTGCAGTTATGATGTTTTTCCAACATGCAGTATCTCAAAATTTTAGCACCTCTACACTCAAATTTTAAACTTCATGTAATGGATCAAAATTTCTTTACCTTTGCATTCAAGCTGTCAATCCACATGCACATGCTTAGTTTTTTGGCGCCATTGCATATAACCTAGATTTTTCTCTAACACTGGAAAATTTGAACTTCTTGCTATAGTTTCCCTTGTACGCTATATCAGGCATTCACACTCAAGTTCTTGAATGGGTATGAGTGTTTTACTCTCCCTACAGATCCTTCATAGATGTCAGACCCATCTCCAAGCAAAAAATCCATGAAGTATAAATATCAAGGGGTTTTCCCAACAACCTCGATTTCCTCAAACATTGATGAAATAATGGATATGGAGATAGGACATGTTGACATGCCTGAGTTTGTGGAGTTTACTAAAAAGAAACCATTGGATGAGGGTATGAGATACATTATAGAAAGTAACATTCAATTGGTGGATTCATTTCTAGTGGCTGTACACAACCCTGAATTTGTTCTTGCAGTGGCTTCACATTATAATAAGGATGACACGAGTGTGAGAGATCCTGATGGGAATATGGTCATCTGATTAGATGCAAAATTATTTGACAAGATTTTTTTATGTCCCAGTATTGATGCATTTGCAGATCTTACTACTGAGAAGGCACAAGATCATTATGATAAGGATCCAGATTATTTTAGGAAGGAAATTTACAAAAGATGGCTGAAGAATCCAAGGCCCAACATCTCAAGATGACCAAAGAATTTTCTTTGAAGTTACTTTTTCAAGGAAATTAATGATCTGATTACCCTTCTCAGTAGGGTTAAAGGATTGCCTAACTCTTCCCATTTTCAAGAGTGAATGTACTTGTACATTCATGTTATCAAGAAGAGAAATAACAATAAGAAGGGGTTCAAAATGAAGAAGTACCAAAATATCCACATGAGAATATTCCAAAAGATTCCCCTATCACTTCTCCTATTATTGCTACCGTGCCTACTACTCCTATTGCTTCTATTGAACAACCTTTGTCATTTTCCACTATTATTTCTATTATTCCTTCTATTTTTATTCATTCAATTCATTCATCCTCAACCTCAGGATCCATATTTGATAGTCCTAAGGGTGGTTTTGAGAATGTTTTTAGCTCCCCATCTAGTTTTCCATGTCTATCTTCTCCTTTTGTTGTGGCTTCACATTCTGAGTTAGATAAGTTTATGATTGAAACTTTGTAAAACATATGAAGTGTGGAAGTTCCTGCAATTGTTTTAACTAATACTCCACTACTTGTTACTACTACATTATGAGTGCAACCACTTCTTCTCAGACCATGACTATAGGTTCAGAAGGAAGTTCTTCTCCTCTTCCCCCTTGGCTATCATCTTAAACACCAAAAATAAATAATAAATCCATCTCTCTAGATGACTTTGACTTTGGCTAGTTGGTGCCAGTGAAGAAAAAAACAACAAATAAACCAAAGACTCTTTCAAGGGTGTTAGTAGACAAGGCTAGTTACAAATATGTAAAGGTTGGACAACCTCCTTTGGGTAAAGCTTCTGAAGATATTGATATTTCTGAATATTCAATCACAAGAGTGGAGCTTGGTATGAGAACTCATGAATTTGCTAAGGAAGATGCACAGTTGGCACTAGATGAACTCTTATTGAGAAGTATGATAAGGAGAAGAAGACCAAGGATCAATACAAAGATAGAGTTGAGCAATTGTCTTTACTACTCCATATGATTACCTAGTCTTCTAAATCTATTGAACCTATGGATAGAAGCATTAAAGATCCTATGATTCAGAAGGCTGAAAAGACTCATTCATGAGGTAGAGTAGTTGGTGAATTTATTGACATAATTTTGGAATAGGGAACACAACTCTTGAGATATTTTGTGGAGAAAATTGACAATATGGAAAGTATAAGGTTAGAACTAGGTAAAACCATTGACACACTTTCTCAAGATTTGCAAGAGATGGAAAACAATCTAGAGGCTTGGAAGAAAATGAAAGAACTCAAGCTCAATGTGCTAGTGGATATGGGGATATTCCCGATAGAGAAATGTTCATTGAGGTTAAGTCAACAATGAAACATAAGATAAGTGTCATCAAGGATTTGATTAAGGATTTACAGGAATCTTGAGAGGTTAGTGAAGATAATGGTTCACATATTGTCACCAAAATCAAAGAGTTGTCGTGCTAATTGTTTGATGACAATTAGAAAATACTTCCCTCTGACACAGTTATCCAAGAATACACATCAATGATGCAAAATGAATTTGAAGATGAAGCTTTCTTAGTAGCTTCAATTGACAAATTGATGGATATTCAACTCACATTGGATAATCTAAAAGTAGTTTTAGAAAGGCATCAAAAAGATTTCATCATCATCAAGGACTCAGTCACATGAGTTCTTGCCATCTTCAGACATACCTCAGGTCCTAATGATGAAGAAGTCCAAGAGGCCATGAAGAAATATAAAGGCTTCTTAGAGAAAGACAATGAAGAATGATGGATGTTCCTTTGTCACACTTATTTTATTTTCAACATTTTCACTTTATGTAATTAGTTGATGACATTTAACATGTCTTTTATACATATGCAATTATATGTAAAAACAACACAAGTCCTAAATCAAATCGAACTATGTTGTTGAATAAGTCAAAATTAGTTTATCTTTTCCTAGATTAGCTCTCAACTCTCTTCTATATATATGAGGCAGTTTCTTTGTATTAAGGCCCTTTTATCTTTTGAAGCAAAGCACTACCCATTTGAGAAACATATTGAGACTTTTTGTTTAATGTACATATAAAAAATCAATCAATAAAAGAGACAAAATTTCCATCCAACTTTTGTTTTAGATCTTGTTGGTTATGTGTAAGATTGTTCTTATGTCCTTACTGCATTTTTGTTGCAATTGGTTGATTAAGTGGCATTATATTTCATATTTGAAAGGGAATTCAAATCTGATCTTGATAGTCTTTGTTCTACATAATTATATTTGGAGTTTATATTTTAGTGTGTGAACTTGGTTGATAATTTGAAGAATTTGAGCTATGGTTATTGTAGTGCCCCTCCATGATTCACCCTTGTATGATGTTTATTGTTTATATTTACTATGAGACTAAGAGCTATTTCTTTATGATTACATGTTGATGTCATTTGATATATTATATAATTATTTAAAATGATTAGGTGTGAAGGGAAGGATGTCGTATTTCTCACTTGTGATAACCCTATGATGTTTTGATTTCCTTTCACTAGGTATGTGATGATTATATGTATATGCAAGGATGTTGTGTGTTGTAGGTTGCAGGTACTAGGCATCGACTCCACCTGAATTGGAAGGTTTGAGCGTGTCTTAAACCCAATGGAATAGTTGATCGAAGATAACACCTGGTCCCCTACCCTAGCCATCATCCTCGAAGAGGATGAGTATCTAGTCCGGTACCTTGTCAGTGTGGTCATTTGGTCTTGTTTCTCAACCCTGGTTAGGGTTTAGGTAATTGTTTGGCTCTTGGTTATTTAATTTAAATTTGTTTGACATTTGGTTTGTTTAATTTAAAACTTTCTTGATAAATGTTATTGTTGTTTAATTGACGCTTTAAAATAACTTATTAAATTAAAAGGGTGCTATGATAAATAAATATAAATGTGCTTATTAATAATCATAGTTTTTAATAAATAAAATGTGTAATGTAATATTAAAATAAAATAAAATATAAAATAAAATTGAATTATAATGGAATGAGATAATTGATAAATAGTAAAAAATAATATAAAATATAGAAATTTTTTTTGCATGCAGTGCATGCATAACATCGAACAAATTGTCAAAATGAAACTTTATGTTTTTTGGGGATTTTGTGAGATTTTATTGGATTTTTGGTTTTCGAAAGAAAACAACCTTCCTTTTGTAAATAATTATCTTTTTGAGAGATTTTCATTATCATGGATTCTATTTTTCCGAGAAGAAAAGTAACTAGTCTACAAGAAGATTTCATAAGCTAGGATTTTTTGGGGAAAATTGGGGATTCTTGGAGAAAATTGATTCAGGGTTTTGGGAAGAAAAATTCAGTAAAAGAATTTCATGGCATCATTGATTCTTGGAAGGGAGGAACATGGAAAGATAGGTGAATGGAGGCATCGTATCGAATCAATTTGAGGAAAATGAATTTGTAGGCAACTCTTCATTCTTTAATGCTATTGTTTTGATTGTTTGATGATTTAATTGTTTCGTTTATCCTTTTAATGAAAATGAATTTTATGCATATCTTGTAATCGTTGCATTCTTGAGAAAACAAATATTTACCTCTGCCATTTGCTTCCTTGAATGTTTTAATAAATCTAGTTTGTAAATATCTTGCAAACAGTGCATTCGATGAGATAAGTCTAGCTTCACCTGATTAATGCATTTGCCTGAAAGTTCTTGAACTTCTCAAAAAATCCATTTGTGCATATCCTACTATCTACATCCTCCTCCTAACCAAATACATAGTTTGCAAGGTCCTTAAGCTTTTAATCTGCTGAATACATCTGTTGAAAGTTTCTAAGGTCTTTTTAGCAAGTGTATGTTGTGCATATTTTGCAGCGATTTCATACATGCCCATAAGGGAAAATATTATATCATCAAACTTTGGTCTCTTCACCTCATGTGCCATCCTTAATACATACACACCTTTATAACAGGGGCATAAAACTTACACCCGCGCAACCATTTTATATTGACTTGAAAGAATCTAAAGCCTTTTCAACAAATCTAGGTTGTGCACATCTTGATATCAACTCATTCTCGAGACATGATCTTTTTGTGTCCTCCTATCCAACACGTTGTACATTCCTCTCTCTTCTCCTGCATCTTGTAGCAAGTAGGGTTTAGTTGTATGTGCTTTGAGCATTATCTGTGGCAGATTCTATTTCCTCAGTGTCATGCTGAGCATTTTGATTTTATATGTATAAATGGTTATAATGTTTGGAATTCGATGCCTTGTACTGTAATATTCAAATCTCTACATTGTGATGCTAATCCCTGGATTGCATACTCAACACATAATATTTCTAATTGAGTTCGATGGTTTTAGTTGGAAATCAAACTTGTTATACGACTTAAATTTATTTCATGTTGTTTCTTATGCGATGAATACAGTTATGCTTAGCATTCGGTTAATGCGCATTGTATTTGGTATTCCATGAGTGTATATCATGATTGATAATTTCTGTGTATACGTTAAGCTTGGAATTCAATGAGAATATATGATTTAATTGGAATTCGATTTTACATATATATATATATATGTATATGTACTTATATATATAAGTATAAGACTATCTATATATATTCCACATTATAATTTGTTATATGGAATTGAAAATTGCACTTGGTTATTAACATACACATATATACATATGTTATGATTATATTAGAAGAATATTTCTGCCTTTATTATTAGTTGATTATGTTTGATAAGTGAAATGAGAAAATTAAATAGGGAAAAATAATTTACTTGTATTTAAATAATTGGAAGATTTGATTAATAAATGAATTAGATTATCTTTTGTTATTTAATGAATACCGAGTTCCTTCATAATTATTTAATTGTTGATTTGTAATTACACTACGTAACTAGTTAGTTAGAATAATTGTTATCTCAGTTATTTGTGGATTATTGTGGTAAAGGGACCGTTAAGTGAATTAGGTGGTTGAGTTAATGAGTATCTTGAAATGTGGAAGTAATGTTTTATTTATGGAGTATTCATGTTTGTAATGTATTGTTTGCTTGAATTGAATTATTGTGTTGGTTATTGGAAATTGGGATGATTTTGATATTTGTTTCAAAGTGGGAGTCTTTTGTGCAAGTGGATTAAGGTTGGTTTCCAGAGGACTAGGAAGGAGTATTTTGACATGTACGGTTTTTATGTTGGTTTCTATTGGAAATGGTTTGGAAATGTTTTGTGTTGTGTGCAAGAGGGTCAATTCCTTGCATTGTGTATAGACTCTTGTGATTGTGATATGTGGGTGAGATGGTCAATGCCTTGCTTTGTGTATTGGATTCATGTTATTATGTTGGGCATGCAAGATAGTAAATTCCTTGCTTGTTGTGTAGGTTTTACTAGTTACAAGTAGGGGGAGTGTCTCTCAATGGGGGCCGAATCCCAAAGTGGTGACCAGGACAACCCATTCGAGAGTTTCTTAATCTAGTGATAACCTAAAAATGAATTGGGGGGATGGGTAAATTTCACATTAAACAAGATAATGGATGCCTCACCCATGCCTATAGTACTCGTTTAGGCTAAGGATGGGTTGAGAAGCCCTGGTTGGCAAGATCAACTTCCTTATCCTCATGAAACGAATGTTGGTTCTGCATGTGTCACCCTATGGGTCCAAGACCTAGTGAGAGGTATACCGGACAACCATAGATGGGTGTCAGGGTCTAGCGAGAGACTGCCAGGATAACCCATGCTAGGACCATACAATGAAACTCTTCCCTATTGTAGTCTAGCATTCCGTGGTTTTACTTTCCCTTATATTGTGTGTGTGCCTCTAGAAGTGAATTCAATGTTGTAAGTGATGTTGTGTTGTGAGTAGTGTTGTGTTGGAGTTCGTTTATAACCTCTGATTGTGTTATCCTATTACTTTTTTGATTGTTTTCTAGTAGTGGGACCTTGTGTTATCTCCTAGCACGGGGGGTGGACCTTAGGGTTCCACATGGTCAGGAGGTTGGTGCTTTTTCCTCCATTAGGTATCCTTGCTGCATGTTTGTGTGCATGGAGGTTATATCTTGTGTTGCAGATTCCAGTTCATGCTTTAGTTTGAGAGAACTATATTTCATGTATATGTATTGGGTTGTATACCTGTATATCTCTCATTGTAATAAGATGTATTCTTCCCACATGTACTCTGGGAAGCATGTTGTAAAGAATGTAATGATGTATCTGATATTGATGTATTCTTCATGTAATGAATGCTATAATGTAATGCATCTTGTATATGTTAATTAGATAGAAATGATCTTTATTGTTGTTTATCAGATGTTTTGATATGGAAGTAAATAATGTTGGAACATTTAATGTGGTGATTAAATTGAGCTTGGTTTGTTAGTTAAACTATGCTACCATAGTAGTTAATTAATGATTCTAGTTCTTGATTAGTAGATATGTTAATGCATAGTCATGGAACCTTAGAGGACTTAGGGTTAGATTATATGTTATGTTATGTTATGCATTTCATTGTTATTTCTTATTTTTTTTAAAATGTTCTATTATTGTGTTATAGTTGTGTTGTCCTCTGGGGTTCCTTGGTGGGGTATTACACCTGGTATCAGAGCCTAGGTTCATACAATGGGTACTCTGGATACATATGAGCCCATTATGCGGGATAGTAGTGTAACTTTAATAGGTAACCTTGAAGCTGTTGTTTCAAGTCTTCTTGGTTGTACATTCCCATAGACCTCACCTTATGGTTGTTTGTGCTTGTACTCTTTCTCTCTTCTCACTAGGAATTATATCTATGTGCATTGCGTGTATTCACATTTTGTGCCTACCCTTTTTGATGCGAGTGATTGTTATATGATGCTATGTGATATTTGTTCCTCTTGTAGTCATTTTTGGGTACTTGTTGAATGCTAAGGTTGGTGTTGAGTGTATGATTGATCAATTTTGGATGTATTCCCTTAAATAATGTTACCATGAGTGCTCATGCGAATAGATTTGTTACAAAGAAGTAGTGTGTTTACCCTCCTTATAATAGTAGGATAACATGCTTGTCTTCCACATAATAATTTGACTTAGAATAGATCATAATGCATATGTGAATAAATTTTTTTAGTGAGCATATATTAGCTTAATGATGTCTTTCTCTCTCCCCTCTTTTCTTTTCCAAGTTTGATGTGAAATATAAAAGATGCTGATTTATGATGTACTGTACCTATTTAGAAGTATGGAATTTTTCATGTATGTGATACTGTATGTACAAGGATTGTTTGTATAATTTCACCTTTCAATAAGGAATTAGGAACTATTTGTTGCATGTATAATGTTAGGAAATATTGTGAAATATTGGAATTTGCACATTTAAGAGCATGTAGAACAAAGATGCATTGTAGATAGTGATGTTATGTTTGGAAAATTTGATCATTCTTGCGTGATCTTACTTAATTGGGATATATATGCATTGATTAATTGGAAACTCTCTCTCTCTATATATATATGAAATTTAGATTTATAAGGACACTACTTAGGAATGCATTAGACAACAATAGAGGCATTTAATGTTTAGTAAGGAATAAAATTTGAATTGCATTAAAATAAAATGCTTTGTTGAAGGGAAATTTTGTATTTGGGAGTTTATGCATCGCATTTAGGACTCCATTTTTTTAGAACATCCTTGCATGGATATAATAGGAAGTTCTTATGAAATATTAGATTAACAGACCATGTTATAGCATAGGTTTTGAATAGGGAAAAGATGGTGTATTGCTTGTAAAGTGTGCATAGAAAGCTTGAAATCATTCGTTCACGTCTCTATTTGATTTGGAATTATGTATGTCTTTAGCTGTTGGAAAATTTATTAGCTATTAAATGTTTAAATTAGAATGTTGATAGGAAATAAGTTGATGTGATATATGTTTGAAAATTAGTATGGTGGTACATGTAAAGGAAATCTTTGCTAATATTATCTTACTTCAGGGATTAGGAAAGATAAACATGTTATTATTTAAATAAATTTTAGGAATAATGTGTGCATGTTTTTATAAGATAGTGATATTAACTATATATGAATTAAATATTCTCTTAAGAAATAATGTTCAACCTTACATTTAGTCTTAACATTATTTCAAGTAATCAAATTTGACAAACTTTATCGATATTAATCTCCTTAATTTTGTATTTAACAATAAAATTTCAAATAGTTTATTATTCATATCATCTTAATTGTCATGAATAATAAAATTTCTAGGCTATTGGGAAAGAACATCACATCGATTTAAAACATATTAAGTTTGGTTTAGAAAAAGTATAGTGCAAATATTTAATATTAATTTTGATTAGGCTTGTTTAAGGACAAGTTACTCTTTCTTCATAAGTTTAGATTTAAACATGTAAAATTAAAGATATTAGCAAATATAATTTGTTATTCTTTAACACCCTTTCATATTTCATATTCAAATTTAAGATTGAAACATACATAAAAAATTAAGTATTGGAGTCAAGACTACTGAACTTTGTATCCAATAATTACATTCATAAATAATTTAGCAAATAGCAACTAATAAACAAGATCTAAAGGTCACATTTGGTTAAGGTTCAATATCTTCTTGTATAATATAAACACTTAAAATATTGAGAATGGATCATTGTAAGGATTAACTATTATAGTCCTAATGATGTGTGATTATTGAGCAAGATTTATTAGTATAGCTCTTGGAAATGAAATGGTTTCAAAACATGTTACTTTCTCTCTCTTATAAGTTTAGTAATAAAACCATGGACATAAAACCTTGTAAACTCATAAGATCGTTAGCACAAACTTCATCATTTTCGATTAATAGGTTGCCTCTTGTTGAGACTTAAGACCAAGTTTCCTAAACATGCCTTGGTTTGTGTTCAAATTAAAAGAAATTAGGGGTTGGGTTGTGAATTAGTAGTAAAAAAAATTAGGGCATACCATTTGGTATTAGAGCAAGGTTCTAACACTTGGAACTTTGGGGTTGTGCTAATTGGTTGTTGTTTTGCATAAGGTCCTAATTGATTAAAGTGTTGAATATTATGTAGGTCATTATACAATAATTAAGGGAAGTGAAAATAAGTGAATGAATATTATTTTTGAATTTTTCCTATGTGAGGAAATGTGAATTTAATCTTTAATGAAGAATCAAAAGCTATTTTAATAGTTTAGAGTGAAAATTTTGATCATAAGATTAATATAAGTGATTTAAGTCCTAAGTTTTCAAATGGAATTAGAACTAGAATGTTGAGAGAAATCATTACCTTTATTTCATTAGAAACCTAGGTCATTTAAAGAATGTTTTAAGGTAGGTTGTACCATTACTTTCTTTTGATCTTGAACATTGTTTATTCTTGCCAATCATAGATTTAAGGATTTGTATTAGTTTAAATTACTTTATTTTTCATGTTATGTGTGAAATCATTTTGTATTATGTGAGGAGCTTCCTAGAACATTGTGTTATGTGACCATTATTCCTTATTTATTATAGATTCATGTCAAAAATATGAAAAAATCACTAAGATCCATCTTAGGAGATATCAGTATCCATAACCTTAGGTAAATAACATTTTATGTTGTGCATATTAACTCTAAGTATCTCATATTCCAATGTCTCTCCTCGTATGGATCTTTGATTGATTGTAGATATAGATATAAATTTTTGTGAATACAAGTAATTTTAGTTAAAACCATTTTGAAAAAATGATAATTTTAAAAAGGAAATTATTTTACATGCACTTGAATTTAGTCCTTGAGTAATAGTAATCTTGGATTAAATAGTTGAACTATGAGTTACTTAAACATATCATAGTTACCTATGCATATCAAGTTGAATTTCTTTTTCTTTCCTAATATATAAGGATGTTAGAATTTAATATAGGTCCTCTTTTAAATGTGGTATCTAAGGCCTATAAATTTTGGTGATTTTTTTTTGTCAACAAGTAATTTCCTTAGTGTTATGCCTTGCATAACCACCTCATTTTATTTTGGAAAAAAATGGGTCCACCTTGCTTTTGTTTGGGTCTTAGGAGTTGTTTTTTTTTTCTCCTAAGTCTTTCTTTCTTTTGCTTTGTCGGAAGCGGAGCCGAAACTGAAACTGGACTCTGAAATTTTCCAAAGTTCCTAGTTTGGGTTTTGTTCCGACTCCGAGTCCGCCTTCTTTCCTTGTTGCTTTCATTGTCTATCAATGTGTTTTTTGCTCTTGGGTTTGTTCTTCCCTTGAGTAATTTTTCCATTTTACTTATGTTTTGTTTAAGCCCAAGTAGAACCAGAACCGGAGTTGGAAGTGAATTTGGAACTTTGTAAAAGTTCTAGTTCTTGTTTCTGCCCGATTTCGACTCCGCTCATTTGCTTTGTGTTGTTTGTTTCCATTCGTGTTTGGGATGGGTTCGGTTTTTGTTTTGGCCCTGCTTCCTGTCATTTTTTGTTTTTGTCTTGGTTTTTGTTCCTTTTGTCAGGAGCAGAATCAGAGTTGGAACCGAACTTGGAACTTTGGAAAAGTTCTAGTTTCAGTTTTGGATCCGAACCCACCCTATTTTCTTTTTGTTGTTGGTTCTTTTTCATGGGACTGGGACCGGGTTTGGATTTTGATGAGGAACTTATCAAAAATTTCTTGTTTGGTTCTAGATCTGGGTCTGCGTCTGCTCTACCCTTGGTGTCCATAGGAGTTAACTATTTGTTTGCATTGTTCGCTCCGCCTGACCTACCATCTTTATTGCATTAATTGCATGTCCTTCACATGCGTGCAATCATTTTTAAAACCATAATTAAGAAATTAACTAGCTCATTGTCCTTATTATCTAAACTGTTTTAGTGAACCAGAGCTCGGATAACTACAAGAGAAGTGATTTGATTGTGGAGGTGTGTCATGGAGAAAATCTCTATCTAATTTTTGGATTTCCTTGTGGGTGTTTTAAGAAATTGAAAGATGTCTGGAGCATTAGAAGAGGCTTCTCAAAGGATCCAACCAACAAAAACTTCAAGGTAGGGAGCCAGGAAAAAGAAGGTTAAAGTGGAGCAGCTCCCCTACACTCTAAGGTGTAAACATAAAGAAGCTACTCTCACTGCTAGCAAGGTTGATTCTGAGTGGGCGGATATTATAGATACCAACTTAGGCCCTTTCAACTATGAGGAACTGGTGGATGAAACTTTTAATGAAGATGTTACACCAAGGGCAGAAAAGATTGTCCAATCTAGACTAGCACATGTTGCTATCTTCCCACTATCTGTTCAATGTTTGGAATTGATATTAGCAGCAGCTGGGGCCTACAATCCTGCTACTAGGTAGTGTGTGGATTCACAAGGGAATGTTATCATTGATTTAACAGCCCAAATTATCAGGTTTATGTTTGATGCACCTGTTCCCCAAAATCCTAAGCAACTAAATGAAGCAGAAGCTCTAAAGATTTATAGTGGCAACAAAGAAACCGACAAATCCCACATGAAAAAGCACTGGATGAGGGTAGAGAAGAAGTCTCTAACTAAGCTTCCTGACCAACCTAAAATGGTAGACTTTGGCAAGGAGATTGGAGACATAATCATGTTGCTCTCTAGAGTATTTGAAAAAGAGATGCTTCTCAATTTAAAGAATGGATGTTCCCATTTATCCAAGCTATCTTGGATGACAATAAACAATTTGATTGGCCTATGGTGGTATCAGAGAGCTTACATAATAAAATACTCAAAGTGAGAGAAGCTAAGATTTTCTTTATGACCTCTTATGTGATCTAATGCAGTTTTGTTCCCCATTACCAACAAAGGCCCCTTGCATATTATAGTTACATTGACCATTGAGAAAAATCAACAGAGTTGAGAACCAACTACTAGGACCTTGGGAGTTAGATTAATATATGTTGTATTTCTCTTTAAGGAGAAATAGAATAGTGATATTCTATTTAATGTTGTTGTGCTATTTTAACCATCAATAGGTTTGGCGCTAGAAGGGAGGGCCTGAGGAACAAGTTGACTCAAATTGGGTCATTCTCACCAAATAGGTACGAGAAAGTTCTTAGATCTTCTCAGAACCTTGAACCACTCATTGAACTCAAAACCCCTGTCAGGTACAGACCCCAGGCTCATAGAGTCCTGATCCCACCATTGTCACCACTGCTTACTCCACTTGGCTTTCCACCAAATCCACCTATTCCACCACCTATCCAACTAGTCCCACTACCGTGACCTATGGATTTATTTGTGAAAAACCCCTCTCCATTAGGGACTATCCCTGGGGGTATTCATGATTTTCCAAAGTATCCAGAGAGATTCTGTCCTAAGTACATGCATGGAGAATCAAGAAGTGCTGAAGAGCACATACATACATTTAAGGATGCCTTTACTCGTGCTTAGGTGGCCCATCATGACGTTGTGTGCAGGTTGTTCCCCTATTCTTTGGGAGACATGGCATACAATTGGTATCTAAACTTACCCCAAGGGTCTATTCTAAGTTGGACAGACTTGGAAAACACCTTTATCAATCAGTTTAGGGTTTATGTAGACCCTGCTATTCTATATCACCAATTTTCCACAATAAGGAAAGAGCATCATGAACCACTGCCTTTATTCAACACCAGGTTTCAAAGAATGTATCAGAGATTATAGGACCCCTATTTAGTTGCTGAGAATATTGCCATCATGGCATATTTGAGGGCCATAGACCCTCTGATTGGATTATTTTTGCAAAGGACATATAATCCTAATGAAATTGATTATTTTTCCAAAGTTTATCATCTAGCCATCAAGTTGCAACAACAGATAAGTTTGCAATCACGGAGTATAGGAGGAGTTCTTCCTCCCTTAGGATATCAGATGCCTAACCCAACTTTGTTGTTCAACACGGTCTCAGGGATGTCTTATTCCCAATATGGACCTAGGTTTGAGTTGCAGGCTCAACCTCCCCTACCATTCTTCACCAATGGTGCTTAAGACTCCTCCCAACAAACTCAAAATTACCAAAATCAAGTTGGAGGATCAAATCATGTTAATCAACCCTCTATAGTAAAGACTGCAGAAAGTGAAAAGAATCTATAATTGACTAATGAGATGGAGACTCTCAAAAAGACCCTATCTTAGATGTTTAATGATATGGCCCAACTTAGACAGAACCCTCCTCAGAACTAGAACCAAGGTTTTCAGAATTAGGGAGGGTATTCTAATCAGGGTGGTTACTCCAACCAAAATTCCAACCAGAATTATAACACCAATAGGAATTTCTAGAACCAAAATTCCTCTAGTCAAAACTATCAAAATGAGAATAGAGGATACAATCAAAGGTCTAACAACAATAGGCCATGGAATACTAGACCCAATAACAGAGGAGTTTCCTACAATTATCAGGCGGGTGATGAAAAGCCACACACTGCCAATGTGGCAGACCTCAACTTTATGACCAATTGGTGTAGGCTACATGATACTGCGGCCCATTCAAAGGTGGATTTCCTGGAGATGGAAAAGATGGTTAAGATAGCCCAAGCTGATGCTCCATTACAGGTGCTCCCAGCAAATCTGGCGGATCTACTGATACTGCCATGAATTATGAGTTGTTTGAGGAGGAGTCTTCATTTCCCATTCAGGAAGAGAATGAACCAGTCAAAGATGTGTATGATGCCCAGGATTTCCAAACTAAGGGAGGCCATTTCCTTAGAAATCAAAATAAGGGGCCTTTCACCACATATGCTCCTCCTAATAACACGGTACCACCAAATTAGAATGCGGATAAGAATCCACCACCACCAAAGGGGCCATCAGATTTTTAGAACAAAGGTATTCCACCTTTCTTTCCTAAGTATCAGGTAAAGAATGATTCAGAATTTGATTTCATTGCAGAGATGCAGAGGCAAAAAACTTCATTGTCATTCTTTGAAATTATGAAGTGGTTCCCTGCTCAAAAGAAAATTTTGTTGAAAGCCTTGGAGGAAGAAAACATGTCAAAAGGGAAAGGAAATGCGATTCCCACTAATGAGATGAATGCAACACTCTATAAAGGTAAGACTGGTACTCCACCTTTCCTTTTGAGTTTAAGAATTTTTGGAAAGAATCTACACAACTTTTTGCTAGATTCTGGGGCATCGGGAAATGCCATGCCATTTTCAATTTATAGGAAGTTGGGTCTGAGTCCACTCTAGACAAATAAAAATGTTATCCAATTGGATAAAATGGAAGCCAATGTAGTAGGAGAACTTAAGAATATTCATGTACAGATTGGATCTGATCCAAGGATCCAAACTTATATGGATATCCAAGTTTCCAATATCTGAGAAACCTATGGTATGCTCTTGAGCAAAAACCTAATGAAAAGTATTGGGGGGTATTTTTCCTTGGATTTATCACACATGTGGCTGCCTTGGAAAGGGATAACAACCCAGATTAGAATTGAAAGTGAGCCTAGGCTCAAGCACATGATCACCAAGTATGATTCCCCTAATGAGGTAACCTATTTTGAGATCGAGATAGGAGTTTACAAGCAGGAGGAAATCATGACTCTCTATGCTTCATTTTGATGATCTATTGCCTCTAGAACCAACTGACCCGATGACTACAGTTAACCAAAAATTATTAATCAAAAAGTTGCAATATGATAGGTTGGTACTGGGAAAAGAGGCTGATATGTGGAGTTTGTTGCTTCCCAATTGGTGTAGGGTCCATTACCAGAATCATTCTGAGTTAACTTGTCAACCCTGTGTAGATATCTTGAACCATGTCTCCCAAGTTGAAGAAACTTGTGAATGTCAACCTCAAACCTCCACCAATAAATTCCCATTTGAAGCAAAAGATGCAACCATCCTTATGAGAGCTAGTCTTGCTCAAAAGGAATCATCTTCCCAACTCAAGTAGACTCAGGACCTATGCTCTAAACTACAAAGAGAGACTAAGGAATCTCAGTCTTTTCCAATTACACCTACTCCAGATACCCTTCCAATGCCCAAGGCATTGGTGAAAAATGTATTAAATTGTGATCTGACCCAAGAGGAGGTTCAAGAATTAGTTCCTGAATAGATTTTAAATCCAGGAGAACCTTCTAGTGAACCATACCCCCAATTACCTTCAAATCTTGATGACTAGCACTGGTTTGAGCCACCACATGCTTCTAGCAAGAGGATACTTGTGGCCCTAAAGAAGAAAGAGATCTCGGCTCTAGATCAATTATGAAGTCTAAAATTTGATGGCTCTAAGTCCAAGTCAGGAAGTGGAGCAGGAATTGAATTAACCAACCCAAAGGGGAAGACTTTGCTTCTTACAGGTTATAGTTTGGTTGCACAAACAATGTAGCAAAGTATGAAGCACTTGATCGAGGCCTGATATTCTCCCATCAAAAGAAAGTCACATCTCTCATGGTTATGGGAGATTCTAAAGTAATTGTCAAGAAGGTCCACAACCAATATACTTGTCATAACAAAAGGGCTGCTTGCAAAAATAGAGTTTGGAATCTGATTGAGGATTTTGACGCTTTTGGAATCACTTTGATTCCTTAGAAACACAATCAGATTGTAGGTGCCCTTGCAGTTACTGCTAGCACTCTAGAGCCTATGTAGGACTCCAAGTTGAAAATATTTTCAGTTGAACTAGTCTCAATCCCAGTAGTCTCGGATAATGTCCTGAATTTCTAGGTCTTCGATGATGACCAACACATACTGGCCTTCTTGGAAAGTTCTAATATCTTTGAAGGACAAATAATAGATGAGTCAGAAAGAGATCATGGGGATTGGGATCTTAAGAGTTGTGACACTAAAGGGATAATGAATTTGAAAAGCAATAGCATTCCTAAGGGGATGGTAGCTTTAGAAAGAATATTTGACTCTGATCCTCCGGCTTGTGAGAGGGTGCCAACACAAAGTGATGGAGGGAAGTACAAATCTATTAATTTGGCTGATTTAGGTCTTGAAAGAAATGTTTATATAGGAAAGACCTGCCCTGAGGAGATCAAAAATAAAATATTCAAGTTGCTAAAATAAGATATTGCAGCAATTTCCTGGAGTTATGAAGATTTAAAGACTTTTGACACCTCTGTGATCATGCATACAATATCTCTAAAGCCAAAAGCGAAGCCCTTCTGTAAAAAAGAAGTGCCTGGTGAATGCTTTGATCGAGCCATTAATACAGAAGGAAGTGCAAAAGCTTTTTTCAGCAAGAATCATCTTCCCAATACAAAACTCCACTTGGGTTTCCAATTTAGTTCTAGTATGCAAGAAAAGTGGGGAGATCAGACTGTGTGTTGACTTTAGGAACCTAAACAAAGCCTCAGAGAAGGATAACTATCCACTTCCTTCTCTTGATGAGGTATTACAAACTATCAACGAATCTTAGATGAGGTCATTCTTGGATGGCTATTTTGGGTATAACCAAGTGCTTGTTAGCCATGAGAAAAAAATGAAGACTACCTTCAATACTAAGTGGGGGAAATTTTCCTATCAGAGAATGCCATTTGGACTTATCAATGCTAGAGATACATTCCAACATGCAATGGATGTAGCATTCAAGGATCTGATAGGTAAGTGTATCATTATCTACGTAGATGACTTAACTATTTTCTCTAAAAACAAAAAAGGACCATGCTACTAATTTAGCAAAAGTCCTTAAGAGATGTATAAGCTATGGAGTATCCCTAAATCCTAAGAAAAGTATGTTTGGAGTTTCTGAAGGGAAACTTTTAGGTCATGTGATATTTGAAAGGGGAATATCCATAGACCCTGATAGAGTTGAAGCCATCTTGAAATTAACAATGCTGGGAAGTAAAAAGGAGATGAGATCCTTCTTTGGAAGGATTAATTTTGTGAGAAAGTTTATAACAGGGTTTGCAGAAATTGTCAAGCCACTTAATGAGATGATGAGAAAAGATACAAAAATAGAATGGAGAAATGAGGCTAAATTTTCTTTCTCATAGATTAAATAATCAATAGCTGAGGTGCTAGTCTTGACTAGCCTAGATTATTTAAATCCCTTCTATATTTATTCCTTTGCATCTGACCATCCATGTGCAGCTGTTCTAACACAATGAAGAGGAGAGGGAGATGAAAGGCCAATTTCCTTCATGAGCTCCCCATTAAAAAATGTAGAATTTAGGTATCCACCCCTCGAGAAGTAGGCCTTTTCACTGGTGTGAGCAGTGAAAAAATTTAGGCACTATATTCTTCAGAGTCAGGTTGTTGCTATAGTTCTAGATCCGGCTGTTAAATCTCTCCTTATGCAGAGCGAGTTAGGAGAAAGAAGAGGAAAATGGATGGCTATTTTTCAAGAATATGATCTAGAAATCCATCCAATGAAGCTCATCTGAGGATATGGCTTATCAAAGGCTATGGAAGATGTTGAAAAGAGTATCACTTGCCAACAATATACAGTGCAGTCATTCACCAAGGAACCATGGTATACAGATATGATCTACTTCCTTCTCAATAACAGATGCCCAAATGGGATGAATGCTACTCAATGGAGGGCACTAAGGATGAAGAGTACTCATTACATGCTCAAAGGAGGATCCCTATACAAAATAAATTATGAGGGAGTTTACTTGCGCTATTTGGATCAGCAAGAAGCCAAGCATGCTATTGCCGAATTTCATGGTAGACACAACAGAAGGCATGGATCAACAGATTCATTGGCTCATCAAATTCTCAGGTTAGGTTATTATTGGCCCCACATGTCACACATGCTAGACCTTTGCACCCAAGGAGCATAATCCTGCAATGCTGTTACAACTAGTTTATGAGGTAAGACCATTCGCCCAATGGGCACTAGATTTTGTAGGGGTAATTAATCCAAACTCTTCTGCAGGGCATAAGTTCATCTTAATAGCTACAAACTACTGCACACACTGGACTGAGGCTTAGCCATGCAAAAATAGCACCACATAGGTGGTTATCAATTTTCTTAATGACAACATTATTACCAGGTTTGGAGTACCCTTTGCCCTAGTATGTGATAATGGCCTCACTTTTTCATCTGCTAAATTTATACAATGGGCCTATGAAGATAAAATCATTTTTAAGTATTCATCCAATTATTACCCATAGGGAAATGGTGTAGCAGAGTCTACCAATAAGAACCTGTTGGAGGTAATAAAGAAATTGCTAGTAAACAATCCCAAAGACTGGCATACCTAGTTGAGATTTTCCTTATGGGTAGATCAAACTCGTATTAAAGTTGCTCTAGGAAATTCCCCATTTAAATTAGTCTATGGCCAAGAGCTAGTTTTCCCCATACATTTGTAGATACCTATTCTCAAGTTTATGTAGGAGTTTTATTCAACGGATGATCGGATTGAGGTAAGGCTAAATAATCTTTTAAACATGGAAGAACAAAGAGACGCTGCTTTACAACAGTTCTTCAAACATCAAGCTATTGTCAAACGATGGTTTGAAAAAAGAGCTAAGATCAAAGCATCTAGGATATCAGATCTTGTGTTGCTATGGGATAAGGCTAAAGAGAAAAAGGGTGACCACCAAAATTTTGATAGACTCTGGCTGGGTCCATATTAAATAGTTGAGATCTTGGGTGAGAACGCTTTTCGCTTGACCACCTTAACATGAGAACCTGTTCCATTTCCCATTAATGGAAAATTTCTCAAGCATTACTTTGGCCCATAAGGGTCTGATTTCTGAATTAATTGTATATATGTATCGTGTATAATTACTTGTTCTTTGTTTCAGTTGGTTGTTTTCTTATTTATTTATTTTCTTCTTTCTCTTTGTTTCTTTTTGTTGTTTTGTGTTTGCTTTGTCTTCTTTGGGGACCCTCTTTTCTTTCCATCTTGAAATGTAGGGGTTGTTGTTCAGAGTATGTTGTAGGCACTAGGAGAGAAATTGATTTAGGCATTTTTAGGAATATCTGTCGAGAGATTTCATTCTAAACTTATGTCTTATGGTCATTTTAGCATTCATTTGAAAGTTATTAAGAGTAGAGTATACTGTAGATAACCTCATGAACTATGATTGACATCTGTCACAAAATAGATAAAACATCTGACTATAAAGTGCCTATTCATCTCAGGGTGATTATATCTTTGATTCAAGTGAAAAATATGATTCCCAAAACTGTCATAGGGTCCACTGTAGTTCTCAACCCATATTTTAGACTAGTAATGTCTGAGTATTGAGAAAGTTATTAAAATAATTTCCACAAGTGAAGCCTGTAAAAGAAAGAGAAAAAAAAGACTACTGAAATAAAGGCAAACTCAATACCAGATGGGTGATTCAAGTATCTCTATTAGGGCTATGGATGTCTGACTGATGGTAGAGCAATGCTTTGAGAGAACTAGAGGTATCTCTATCAGGGCTATGAAAACCTGATTGGCAGTGGAGCAATGCTCAGGATTTCATTGCATGATAGTTGAAGGAATCAACCTACGTATCTTGGATCTTAGATATAGTTGTTTAGGCATGGAGAAAGTTCTTATGAAGAAATATGCACCATATATGCACACACACATATTCAAAATTAGTTTATGTTAATTTACATTCGAGATTCCATCTCAACTTTACTTAAATATTCTGATCATACTTAAGTTAACATGTTTCATAAATCAAAGGTTTTTGGGTGACTGAATTCTTTAGTATCTTAAATATGGGTAAGCCATTTTCCCAACCGAGTCACCATTTGTTATGCCTTGCATAACCACACCATTTTGTTTTGGAACAAAATGGGTCCCCCTTTTTTTTGTTTGTCTTTGGTTTTTGTTTGGGTCTTAGGAGTTGTTTGTTTTGCTCCTAAGTCTTTCTTTCTTTTGCTTTGTTGGAAGCGGAGCTGGAACCAAAATTGTACTTTGAAATTTTCCAAAGTTCCTAGTTTGGGTTCTGTTCTAACTCCAGGTTCGCCTTCTTTCCTTGTTCCTTTCATTTTCTATTGGTGTGTTTTGTGCTCTTGGGTTTGTTCTTCCCTTGAGTCATTTTGTTATTCTCCTTATGTTTTGTTTAAGCCCGAGCAGAACCAGAACCAGAGTTGGAAGTGAATTTGGAACTTTGTAAAAGTTTCGATTCCTGTTTCCATCCCAATTCTGACTCTTCTCATTTGCTTTGTGTTGTTTGTTTCCATTCGTGTTTGGGCCGGGTTCAGTTTTTGTTTCGGCCCCGCTTCCCGTCATTTTTTGCTTTTGTCTTGGTTTTTGTTCCTTTTGTCGGGAGTGGAGTCAGAGTTGGAACTGAACTTGGAACTTTGGAAAAGTTCCAGTTTCAGTTTTGGATCCAAACCTGCCTCGTTTTCTTTCTATTGTCGGTTCTTTTTTGTGGGACCAAGACCGGGTTTGGAGTTCAATGAGGAACTTGTCAAAACTTTCTTGTTTGGTTCAGAATCTAGGTCCGCATTTTCTCTACCCTTGGTGTCCATGGGAGTTAACTATTTGTTTGCGTTGTTCACTCTGCTCGACCTACCATCTTTATTGCATTAATTACAGGTCCTTCACACGCGTGAAATCATTTTTAAAACCATAATTAAGATTAACTAGCTCATTATCCTTATTATCTAAACTGTTTTAGTGAACTAGAGCAGGGATAACTGCGAGAGAAGTGATTTGATTATAGAGGTGTGTCGTGGAGCGAATCTCTATCTAATTTCTGGATTTCCTTGTGGGCATTTTAAGAAATTGAAAGATGTTTGGAGCATCAGAAGAGGCTTCTCAAAGGATCCAACCGATAGAAACTTCAAGGCAGGGAGCCAGACCAAAGAAGGTTAAAGTGGAGCAACTCCCCTACACTTTGAGGTGTAAACATAAAGAAGCTACTCTCACTGCTAGCAAGGTTGATTCTGAGTGGGTGGATATTACAGATACCAACTTAGGACCTTTCAACTATGAGGAACTAGTGGATGAAACTTTTAATGAAGATGTTACACCAAGGGTAGAAAGGATTTTACAATCTGGACTAGCACATGTTGCTATCTTCCCATTGTCTGTTCAATGTCCGAAATTGATATTAGCAAAAGCTGGGGCCTACAATCCTGCTACTAGGTAGTGTGTGGATTCACAAGGGAATGTTATCATTGATTTAAAAACCCAAATTATTAGGTTTATGTTTGATGCACCTATTCCCCAAAATCCTAAGCAGCTAAATGAAGCGGAAGCTTTGAAGCTTTACAGTGGAAACAAAGAAACCAACAGATCCCACATGAACAAGCACTGGATGAGGGTAGAGAAGAAGTCTCTAACTAAGCTTCCTGACCAACCTAAAAGGGAAGAATTTGGCAAGGAGATTGGGGACATAATCATGTTGCTCTCTAGAGTATTTGGAAAAAGAGATGCTTCTCAATTTAAAGAATGGATGTTCCCATTTATCCAATTTATCTTGGATGGAAAGCAATAGTTTGACTAGCCTATGGTGGTATCAGAGAGCTTACATAATCAAATACTAAGAGTGAGAGAAACTAAGAGTTTCTTTATGACCTCTTATGTGATCTAATGTAGTTTTGTTCCCCATTACCAACAAAGCCCCCTTACATATTACATTTACATTGACCATTGAGCAATATCAACACAGTTGAGAACCAACTACCAGGACCTTGGGAGTTAGATTACTATATGTTGTCTTTCTCTTTCAGGAGAAATAGAATAGTGATATTCTGTTTAATGTTGTTGCGTTGTTTTAACCATCAACACTTAGGTTAAGTTAGATGGTGTCAAGGAAAACTCAAGTTGAATTTATTTTGTCTTCAGATTGTTGATGAATGTTAATCCTTAGTTTTTAACAATGAGTCTCATCTTTATAAAATTGAGAATTAAGGCTAATAATTTTTTTAACTTGGGTAATCATTAAGCGATTTTTCTTTGTAGCTAAATGGTATTTCTTTGAGGCATGTTAATTGGTCTCTAAATTAAAATTTATTGATTAAGTGAAGGGGTTTAAATCAAGGTAGTAAGAGTCTATAGTGGATGGTTGTGCAAAATGATAAAAAATGTTTCCCCAACTAGGAGAAGAAATAATGTTAGTGAGAGTCTATAAGAAGATCAACATATGTTTTCAATATAGTTAAATAATTTTTAAGGTCAAAAAAATGGTGAAACATGAGTTATGCTTCTCTAAGTGATTTTATTGGTATTTTTGAAATATTTTTACATGAAAATTTATTTTCTAAAAATATTTTAGTTAAGTTTTTGATTTTCAACAAGTGTAACCTTTTTGTTATGGATTAGATTCTTATTGTCTCAAATGTTGATCGCTTTCTTCTGGTTGAAACTAGAAAGGTTTGATAACTTATGATTGTTGATTATTTAAAATTTAAAATTTCAATTATGATTTAAACTCTTTTAACTCATTTACTTATTTGATTATTGTATGTTTTGATAATAATTGAAGCTAAGGAGTTGGTTAGTAAAGAATATTAGATGTTTTCAAAATTGAACTTAGATTTGCTAGATGGAATGTATAACATTACAATGGTTATGATACATTTCGAGATATAAGTAGGAAAATCAAAAGGAAATTTTTTAATGTAAAGAAACAAAGCTTAGACTTGGATATTAATAGCTTCCATTTTGTTTTTTACTTACCATGAATATTAATTTTATAAACAAATATTTCTCATAAATTAAGGTTGTTTTGCATTTTTTTTAATAAGTATTGGATAGAACTAAGGAAGCCATTATAATACGTATTGTAGAAAACTAGAGAATATTGTGTTTGTGACTCAAGTTTGAGATACAAGGTATCCAACTTGGGATGAGGGTGTGGTGGAAATATAAGATGATCTACCTATGTATACCCTTGTGTTAATTATGTTTGATGTAAATTTAATGTAAAGATAGAATTTTTTGTTGTTGAGCATGTTTGATTATGTAGTGGAAATTCCCTAACGTCAACCACTCTAATTGAAGAAGGGTTTGCTAGTGTACTTGGGGTTGAGGGAAAGGTCTGTTCATTGGAACATTCTGATTTTTTCCCTTGTTGTCACTGAGCTAGATAGAGGACTAATGCAAGAAGATTATGATTTCCCTTGGAATGTTGAGATGGATCTACTCCCCCACTTTTAGGACCACACTTGTTGGTCCATAGTGTAAGACATTTTTCCTTGAGTTATGTATCCCATGGGTTGAGGATGGATCTGGTGTGCCAAATCATTTGATAAGTTTCTACTTGGGGTATAGATATTGGATATTCAGAGGCATGGGTATTGAATGCAATTTCATGGATATGGGATATCATTATTGTTCTGTCTTACAAAAGGGTCAAAGTTCAACATACATGGGTAATAAGAAGCATTGGAAAAGAGTGAGAAGAATGAAAATTATTTTAACTATATTATCAACATTACAATAAAGAATATAAAGTAATGAAATGTAAGGTTCGTGATAGTGTAACATCATGATGTTACTTTGGTTGTATTGTTCAAGTGACACACTTGGAAATGATTGTGATGGAGTTTTGTGAGAATGTATAGTTCTCTCATTGAGTGAGATTAAAATATTTAAAAGCTACAAATAAATTTCTATGCAAGATACTTTAGATATATATGGTTTATGGATATATTAGTTGGCATGTCCCGAGTTGTGTGGGACTATTCTTGGTTATTATGTGGATATTTTGTGGTTTGAGACCACCATGATATTATATTTCTTAAGTGGCTTGAGACCACTATGAAATTACCAGCTATTATATATATGTGGTTTGAGACTACCATTCCCCTCCACCCCTTGAGTGGCTTAGAGAAGTCACATAGTGGATGTAATGTGTAAATTTTGCAAGAATGTGTATTATTGTTAAATTATTTATTGATTGAAAATTATTTTTACTTTAAAAAATGAATACCAATAGTATTAAGTGTTACTTATTTTTGTTTCTTGTCAAATTGAGTTAGTTAAAAGGTGTCTACAAACTAAAAATGAAGTGCATTTCATATCAATCTTCCCTATATTGCATTCAATGTATAAACATAAGAATAAAAGAGATTTCATTTTCAGTAATAGATTGTTGCATTTATACAAGTGCATACAATATTGAAAAGATTTACACAAATATTGCTGAAAGAAAATCTTTATTGATTCAAGAGTTCAAATCTATCTCACACAAGCCATGAGATTTAGCTTGTTTAATGGAAATAAAGTAAAATTTATACATTGATAGATTGAAAGAATGAAAATGCATATATAGGGGAGGAGGCCAGTCATTTCTTGATGACTGGTCAGAGTCTATTGTCCTGCTTGGTCTTTTGCTCCAGGTTGCTTTGTGTCCTCTGTAGCTCCCTGTTTCCATGTCTTGCACCTAAAAAGAGTTTGCAATGAGGTTAGAGTAGAGCTGTAAGCAATAATGGTCTCCAACACTATATACATCCACCCACTAGTGTGTAAATTATCTTTACATGCATAAAAAAAAAGAAGCTTTCCATGTCCAAAGAAAAGAAAATAGGATCATCAAGTCTTCAAGCATATGCACATATTTTCTAACTGTTTGTTTCATGTGCAAATACAAGGAAATCAATGTTCTTGTTTTATCAAGTTTCAACATGTGGGATGAAATGTGACTCCCACAAGGGTTGAGCTCGATGTGCTTTTAATGGTATGTTGAGATCATTCATCAAATGAGTCATTCCTCTATGGTCCACAAATAAGTAACTATCATTTATGGCAGTGAACAAATAGTCACTGTCATAAGTGATACTTAATTGTTCACGAGGATCGTAAAGTAAGAAAAATCAAATGCCAATGTTAAAGGAATGTATTGAGAAATGCTGAATTTGATGCAAGAAATATGTAAAAATGACAAGTGATAGCTCAGTTTAGACACTGCATTTAGCCCTCTACATTCAAGTTTTGAGATAGAAATGTTCTCAAGATAGTATGCTAGTCCAAATAGCAATGCATATGAGGCATGGTAATAAGGGCAGATGATATTATAAATCCAAAATGCTTGTTGGAAGAGATAGAGAAATCTAAAGTCAACATGTTTTATGGAGGCATAGAATAATAATAAGAAAAGGAAAGAAAAACATGCTCATTAGTGGCTTCAATGTACAAGCATTGGGGGCATTTTAATTCAGAGAATGCATCATAGGGATACAAATAGCTTGATAGCCTGCTACAGGAAGGAAAGAGGGAGTTTTAATGACTTTAATTTGGAAAACATCCACACATGAAAGGTATGCCATGATAGTAAAGTAAAGAAACTTGCATATTGAAATAACAGAATGCAGGAGATATCCTCACATGACAAGAAATCTTAAGGACAAAAAAACAAAGGTATGACTCCACCATCAGTATGAGATTGCATATGGAGTACAGTGATGGTAATGAATGTTGTAGATAGCATGGAAGTTGATAGACATGAATGCATGAAAATCAGCCTTGAATAAGATCATAACAAGGGTACATAAGTTATATGAGATATAGTGTAAATGCAAGCAAATACACATGAGAATCATAGCAGATTTGTACAATTACTTTTTAGAGACAAAGAAATGAAAATGGATAATACATAGTTGTTATTTCAACATAAGATTGAACATAAACATAAAAAAAATGAGGGAAGTTTGTGGAAGAGGACCAATTAATAACAATTACATTTTCTGTATGTAAATGGAGCCTATCATGATATAGTTGTTGTTTGATTACATAAAGGATCTGGAGCAGTGAGATAAAAAGTCAATCTCAACTGAGTAAATAAAGCAGATTCATAACTAAAACACTATCCTTAGCTTATGAAAGAAAGCTTAGTGACAATCTATATTGCTTGAGAGTCAAGATAGGCATAATAAATTCACATGAAAGCTATAACAGTTATCAAATTTGTTTGCAATGTCTTATTGGCTGTGAAGAGAAATTGGCTTTTACAGGGCAATCAAATGCTTAATAATAGAATATATTTCCATAAAGAGTAGCTTGATGCTCTATCATCATGATCATAGACTAAAAGGCATACCATTACAAATTGAGTTGGAAGTGCAAAAGTTCATGGTCTACAAAACAATATAAAAGGATCCTATAATCACACTGCTCTAGTAACCCAGTTTGGAGAGATGTATACATGGAGAGATAATTCTCCATTCACTGTGAGTACCTTTACTAACAGGTTTCTATAGGTCCTAGTTGCAGAATCATTCTTACAAACTATGGGCAGATTTTTATGAATAAACAGTGATCATGATAGCCCTACAGTCATTGAGGTCAAGTAAAGAATGCCTAGGTCTCTTGTTAAGGATAGCATTATGAAGATAAAAGATATAGTGAATCTTTTTCTCAGGATTAATAATTATAAAGAATACAAGCAAAATGTTTTGCAATTGGTGGTCTTCTAAGTTTAGATGAAGAATTCAAAATGGAGCCTTCATATATAGTGAAACCCTCGATACCTGTTAAGGGTAAGGGAATTCTCATCATTAAATTACGTACCTAGGTACTTATGAAGCTAGAAACCCTTGAGAGTTTTAATGAAAGCCATGGGTTCATCCCAAAAAACCCTTCAAAGATGGATATATAAAGTTATAGTGGAAACAATAGAAAGAATAGGCAAAAATTATGGCTGTCTGGAAGTCAACAAAAGCCATTTTGGAGCAAGAGAAACGTGCGGGTTTCCTATATTCAAATCCCTATAGTAAAGAAATATAATGGCCAAAAAAACATTTATGTGAAATAAAGTAGAATCATGGCTATTCTAAACCATTCAAGGAAAAATGGGAGAAACCCATGTTGGTTTGATAAAGAAATCTATGCTTTTTCATAGTGCAAAGCAAGATGGTGGAGTAACAGTGGTTTCTAAAGCCATTTCAAAGAGAAATCACCATATACCTATAGAAAACCACAAAGAAACCTGTGGGTTTCTTCTAAAGAAATTTTCAAGTCTTCAAGAAAAAGCAACAAGGCAGTGAAGTGAAAGCCACAGTGCAATAACAGTGAATTAAAAGGCCAGTAGAGTTCAGTTCGAGCTATGTCTCAATAGAAAGAGCTATCAAATTCATATAAAAACATCTTAAGAATGCTCACCTTGCTGTGACATGCCTGAAACTCCAAGATGAAGGCACTATCATGAGAAAATATGCCATGTTTTCACTAGGAGAAGCTCAAGAGAATCACAAAGAACCCTTGTGTTAGTAACACAACTTCTTTGTGAAGCTTCGAGAAAGAGTGAGAAGAAATATTTATTCTTTTCTATATTATGTGTTTATGGTTTCAACCTAGAAATACTGATGGAGGGAATTTTTCACATTAATTTTAATCAAACATCAAGTATCAAAATAATGAGCCCGCGACCTTATGAAACTTTTGTGATACATGTAATGCCATTTTAATGTGGACTCCACTTGAATTCAAATTGCCACATCAACCTATTCGTAGGATTTGATTGTATTTTTCATTTTGCATATATATTTATTGTAAAAAAAAATGGTTTTAAGGTGTATTATAAACCTTAACATTGTTTTTTTATTCCTTAAATGCAAAATGTTGAAGGCCTTCAATTTTCAGTTGAGAAAAAAGACAAAGTGGAGAGAATATAGGAAAGTTTTTTTTAGTTGGGAGACATATGCCCACGTTTTTAGGGGATATTAATGCATCTTGTTGGTAGTTTTGTTTACCTAAGGTATTTGGTTTTGACCAAAACCTTCTTCCCCACATGTTGGAGGTGGTATTGTGAAGAATCCATGCCTCTTTTCTAGGCTTTTCTAGGGCATCCGACCCAAGGTGGTTACTGGCTCCTACTTTGGTGCAATCACTTGGGTTGTGAGTTATATTCACTTTGTAACTCATATTTTGAGTTCAAATTGGCAGATTTTCTGGGAGATAGTCTTCATCACAACTTTTTTCAGCTTTTTCTCTATAACTCATTCAGTCATGCAAACTGTGAGTACCTTGAAATATTAATAGCATTGATATACTTTTTCCTTCTCATTAATTTTTTGCTTGTGTACATGTCATTGAGATTGATCAATATACTTGTGAAAATTTATGCTTTTCCCTATATTTCTGTCTCATCAAAAAGTACTTGCTTTGCAAGAAATATCTGTTTACAGGTTATGAGTTGTGTGAGCAATGTAAAGATTCAAGTTATGAAATATGTTCTTTTCTTTCTAGAGTCTTGTATAAGCACCTTCTCATAAAATACTTATGTAATCGATATGAAAATATGAGTTGTGTAATTTTTCTATCAATTTGTTAACTAAAAGTGTAACAAAAACTGAGTTTGCATGCTTTTAGGCAGTTTGAGTATTTCAGCATAGGATAGAAATCTTAGTTTCATTTTTTAAAATTGTTATTTTCTTCCCCTTTTCTCAGAAAGAAAAGTAGAATTTTTAGGTTAAATCAATAAAGAGCCACCTTTCTTTGGAGGTACTTTTCTATCATAGGGTCACCCACAGCCTTAGAAAAGTTCCCATGTTGCTCATGATTGGCTGTGTTTAATCTCAGCCCGGGTGCAAATCATAAGAGATAACAGTTTTGGCACGCCCGGTGGGACTGTCAAATCAGATAGTTCACAAAAAAATATAGATATTGTTGGTTTTGATATGCTACCAACATTTTTAGGCCTTTAAAAGGAAGATTCTATCAAATCTAGTGACTTCCACTATGGGTAAAGCTTTAAAACCAGTGTTGTGAAGCTTTACATGAAAATGATTTAGACAGGAAGTTCAAAATCCTTTGAATATTTGCAGTTATCTCCACCTAGAAGGAAAAGTCGGTCTATTAAAAGAGTGTCCATTTCAAAGAGGATTCAATCAAACCCACCAAGTTTTAGATCAACTTTTAAAGCTAGTTCAGCTGTAGTTACAACTTCTATTCTTGTTGTTTCAGTTCAAGTCAATCAACCTCTGGTTGTGCAAATGGCTAGAAATTAGCCTTTTGTACCATTCAATGGAGGCAGTCCATTGAACTTGGCCCAACATGATGACATCCCTGTAGCAGCCTTGAAGAGATTTCCTTTTTTCACAGGAGAAGATCAAACAACTCCTATTGAACATATCAGAGATGTGGCATCTCTTTGTGGGGTTCACCATATAACCCAAGAAAATGTTGTTGTCAGATTGCTTGCAACCTCCTTTAAGGGAAAAGCATTCTAGTGGTTTAGAGGGCTGCAAGTTGGGTAAATTGTGACTTGGGATGAATTATGGGACAAGCTGCATAAGTAGTTTCAAGACAAATTTGATCATCTGTCACTGGTTGAGCAATTAACAACTCTAAAAAGAGCTCCTCAGGAGAAAATGTCAGATTTTAATTTTAGATTTTAGAAAACTTGGGATAGAATCCCAGCTACTGTAAGGACTTCTCCTAAGCATGCCTTTTTATATTATTTGAAAGCCATAAATAGTGAAATAGTAGTTATGACACAGTCAATGGGAGGGTGTCTCTACCAGATGCTTATGAGGTAGCAATAAGGGAAAAAAATTGTTTAATTCAGGTAGGTAAGATTGCCCCTAGGCCACCAATGCCAATATTTCCTAAAATACAACCTAGTATGCCACTTCAAATACCACCTTTTACACCTTTTCCAGTTGTTCCAGTGTCATCAGCTGTTGCAAGTCAGGAAAATGCCACTACAAGCTCATCTCAGGAACTTCAAGAGATAAAGAATTTGTTGCAAACCTTTGGTAACAAATTGGTAAACTTATAAAAGAAATAGTCATACAATAGACCTTACCAACAACATAATCAAGCAAAAAATCAGCCTTATTAGGGTCAGCAGTATCAAGGCAATAGACAACCTTATCAAGGCAATTTTTAGGGCCCAAGACAGAATATTAACCTAAGGCCCTTTCAAGTTTATAATCTTGTTTCTATTAATGCAACCAAGGACATTGTCCCTATTCAAAATAACTTGGCTGTAGATTATGAATGGTGCTATCCTTGCAACCAGCCTCATAATCAAGCCACGTGTTCAAATGAAATCATCAATCAAGCTTTAATGGTGCAAAGTGTTTCAAATTCACAACAAAATGCACCTAATGATGGAACCTTGCAACAACAAGACCAATCTTCAAGTGAAGCTACCCTTTTAAACTGGCAGGGAGAAGAGTTTTGTGGAGTTAATGTAAATGATTCTCCAATTGTTGGAAACACAAGAGAAAATAAGAGAGCCTTTGGACTTGAGCAGACAATTGATAAAGGAAAAGCTATGACTACAGAACCATCTACATCACAAGTGCCTCACATTTTGTAGAGGAATCCACAAGTAGCTGCCAAAGAGCACTCCCACTTGCAAACTGAGCCTACTGTTGCAAGGGTACATCATAAGATAAATCCTGCAATGCCTTTTAATATTGTTGAGAATATGAAAAAGATGAACATCACAATGTCCATGTGAGATTCTTTGGAAATCCTAGGTTAAAAGGAGTTATTACAATTTGCCTTAATAGAAAAAGTAGTGACCAATGAACCTTCAGTTGATACAGTTAAGGCCGTTTTCACAAATGAACAAAGGGATAATGATATGCAACAAAATAAATAGCTAGGAAAAGAGTCTGAAAAGGGTGTTAAGCCTCCTCCTTTCTATGTGACATTAATTGTGGGAGACAAACTAGTTCATAACTACATGGTTGATAGTGGAGCTAGTAGTCTAGTCATGCCAAAGAAGATTGTAGACCAGTTAGGATTGAAATACCATCCCCTTGAGAAAGGAGTGCTTCATCTAGATGGTACAATAGTTAACACTATGGGTATTATCAAAGATTTGGGACTCACATTACATGCCTGTCCAAATTTTCAATTCCCCAGGATGTCTTCATCATTGAATTACCTCCTTTCTTTGCCCTGTGCTTATCAAGGGACTTCACTACAAAGATTGGAGGCTATCTATCATCTGACTGGTCTCACATTCTTTTTAGGACCAGGTATGGGTCAAAAGTGACAATTAAATCAGAATCATTGGAAAAGGATCACATTGAACCTTATGTTCCAAGTGCAGTTAACGTCAACTATGCTATTTTTGAGGAAAGTGAGCTTGCTACAGCTTAGGAACTACAATCTGAATGTATACCAGAGGTGCTGTTAAATGAGTGGGCAGCAAAAAACATAGTAGATAGTCCAAATGAACTTATTCAGGAAGCTAGATTGGGTATTTGTGTACTTCATGAACCTGAAACAAAGATGCCAAACCTTGAAAAGAAGGTAGAACTACAATTACCACAACAGAATGAGATATGGCATATGTACTTTGATGGCTCCAAGAGTAGAAATGGAGCTAGTGGAGGTGTAATGTTAATCTCTCCACAGGGTGATAGGTATTATGCTGCCTTCAAATTTTCCTTTTCTTGTTCCAACAACATTGCTGAGTATGAAGGACTGATACAAGGTTTAGAATGGGCAAGGAAAAGAGGAATCAACTATTTGTAAGTATTGGGAGACAATAAATTGATTGCTAATTGGGTAAGAGGGTTAAACATAACAAAAAATGACACCTTGAAATATTACAAACATAGGGTATGGGATATGATTGAGGAGTTTGATGCCTTTAATTTGATTTCAGTCCCTAGGAGTTAGAATAAGCACACAGACAAATTGGCTGCAATTGGTGCACAATTTGACATACCCAATGAGATCAGGAAAGAGAAGGTACAACCACATGTTAAGATAGTTGTTAGGCCCTTTATCCCATATAACAATATTAATTGGTAGGTATTTGAAAGTGATGAGAAAATTCTAAGTTTTCAGCTAGAAGAAGACCAATTTTCTATTGTAAATCAGGAAAAGCTAAAACAACAATATGGGGATTAGATTATTCAGCTTAAGTCAAATAAGTTTCCCAGAGGTCTAGTTATACTATAATCCATTTTCGGTACTGATGATCAACTGAAAAAGAATAAAACCAATATACAGATTAAAGAAGACCATTATGAAGAGCTAGAAATATTTAAAGGTAAGCTTCTTAAGATAGGAAAAGTTTGTTTAGCTGAAGATAGGAAGGCCTTCATTGCTTTATGCAAAGAATTTCAAGATATATTTTCTTGGGATTATTCTGATTTAAAAGGATTTGATCCTAGGATTGTTCAACACACAATAGAATTAGAGCCTAATGCTAAGCCTGTTAGGCAAAAGCAAAGACCTTTGAACCCCAAGCTTGAACCTTTAATGATTAAGGAATTGACTAAGCTTATTGAGGGTGGAATTATTTTTCCAATTAAGCACACCTCCTGGGTTTCTAACCTGGTTTCGGTTAGAAAGAAAAAAGGTGAGATCAGATTATGTGTGGATTTTAGAGATCTTAATAGAGCATCTCTAAAAGACCATTATCCATTACCTTGCATGGAGCAGATCCTCCAAATGGTTGTTGGTTCAGAGAGATTTTCTTTGCTTGATGGGTACTCTAGTTATAACTAGGTATTGGTTAAAGAAGAGGACCAATACAAGACTACCTTTACAACAAAATGGGGCACTATGGCCTACAAGAGAATGCCTTGCGTCCTGTCCAATGCTGGAGCCACTTTTCAAAGGGCTATGGACATGGCTTTTCAAGGCTTAATCAATAAAATTGTGCTCATATATTTAGATGACATCACAATATTCTAAAAAAATGCTGATGAACATTTTCTGCATTTAAAAAAAGTGTTCAAAAGATGCAGGGAGTATGGAGTATCTCTTAATCCCAAGAAAAGTATCTTTGTTGTTCATGAGGGCAAACTGTTAGGACACATAGTGTCAAAACAAGGAATTGCAATTAACCCTAAAAGAGTTAAAGCTATTTTAGAGCTGCCATTATCCAATTGACCCTGGCATGATGTTAGGGTCACATAACTACTTCACTATCTTTCTAGTGTAACAATAGACCTAGACCCTTATGGAGTACTAATGTATTTTTGGCCCATGTTGTGAAATATGTGTTGTTGGTGTTATGTGAATTTTGTTTTGATGTGAAAATTTATTTAAGTGTTTATTGATTGTTTCTTGAGTGAGTTTTAATATTTTCTGATTTTATGCACTTTTATGAGGTTTAAGTTTAATTTTATGATTTGTAAAGTTGCTTAGGTGTGGGGTTTATAAGTTAGGAGTTTATTTTTATCATTAAACACTTTAAAAAGGGGTTTATGACCCACCTTTATGTCTCACTCTCAAAAGTGGCAAATTTTGAAAGTAGTTATTTGGTTGGGCTAGTTGGAGGAAATAATTTATCTCTTCCTCTTCTTTATAACTCCTCTCTCATAGTGTGGGGGGAGGGGTTCTGGTGGAACTCTCAAATTTTTATGTTCCACTGATCCAAATGTATTAACTTGTGTGGTTTCTTGGTATAAAATAAAACAAGGGTTTAGAGTTTTATGTTGTGGGGTTGGTTTACTTAACATATTTTCCCCTTCTTCTAAATCCTTGTCTTTGGGTCTAATCTTTTGTTGACTTGTTATAGTCAGTCTCCAATCAGATTAAAACAACTTAAGTCTTTTACATTCATGTATTAACCAACCCATTGCGTAATAGTGCCTTCTTATTTTCTTGGCCCAAGGTTAATATTTTATAAAGTTGGATAATTTGAAATATTTGTTGTTTACATCCTTTACCAAAAATAGTCTTAAGTCCTTTTAATACCCTATCCATCGTTGCACCTAGTCTATCCCCCTTTTAAAAAAAACTTGCAAGCATGTGATAATTACATTATGATGACAAGCAAGGTGGTGATGACAAAAACCAACAAAAAATGATCAAATCCAAACAAGAAACTAGCCATTTCAACCCTATTGACTCAGTTTGACACAACCTCAAACCTAGTTGCTTGTAGCCTCTCAAATATGTTTTTTTCTCAATATCTTTTAGAGAAGGTTGTACAAAGAAAACCTAGACAACTTCTGAGACTCACTTTAGGGTTTAACACAACATATAAAAATATTTCATGTGGTTTCTTAAGAACCATTTAGAGAACCAATAGACTGCCCCTATTTTTAGGTCACCAAATAGCCCTCTTTTACAAAGGAGGTACCTCCAAAACAACTAGTTATCACCAAAAATCAATTGATAGTCTTTTATTGTGTTACAAAACCTTAAAATCCACCATCATCCATCAGTGCCATGACCTCTAAGACACCATACTTCAAAACCCTCACTTTTCATACAATTACCAAGGGTTTATTGAAAATCCTATTCATCGGGCTTATCTAACCCAGCCAATGCCTCCAAAACTTCAAAAATACCCTATAAAAACTTAATCTACCATCATATAGATAGTTACATCATCATTTTATTAAAACCCTACTTTAACACCCCATTTTCACTTGGAAAACACTCACTGTTCTGCCTTAGGGCATCACCCAAATCCAAACAACTTGTCTAATTTTCCTAATAAAAAATGAGAAAACCTAATTCCTAATGTATTGGACCCATTCCATGAGTTACAATAGCCATAGTGAGTGGAATGGGTCAATTTAACATTTTAAGTGACTATCAACCCTTAATACAAAGTTAATAGGGTTGCTATAGAAAAATGAATAAATCTCCCTCAAATCTCAATGTTAGACTCTCAAACTTGAAGAAAATGAGAGCTAATTATGCTACTACAAAATAAAATGAATTTCAAATCAATTACAAATAGTACGTGACCGTACAATCCTTGAAAAGTTCAGAAATACAGAGAAATTACAAAAATAATGTTGTATTTGATTAGAAATCTTCAATACAACATTCAACAACCCATGCCTGAGCCTTCTAGAGGCTTTATATACTTTTTCCATTAAATTATAACCACCCAACACCTATAAATCAATTTTAAACTACTATGACCCTTCACATTCTAGGAAATTTGCATTTTTTGCAATTTCTTGTCTTGACAACTTTACATAATTTTGCAACTTTTTACATTTTGACTCAAATGACTCAAAATTGATCCCAATTACATGGAAATGGTCTCAATAGACCTTATTGAATATAAAAGGACCCTAAACACCTATTCCTAACATATTGAACCCTAAGGTAAAGTTCATTTGCTTGGTGCTCTTGCACCACCTTCACTTAAGTTCTCACTCACCGCTCAACGTATCACCCATCATGGATTGTTTCATGAATGTTTTCCTTAAATTGGTGATGCAAAATGGAAATTTCCCTTTCTATCATCATGGATAGGTTTAAAACCTTGAGTTTCCTATTAGTGATGCATAATGTGAAAGATTTCCTTTGTATCGTTAGATGCCTTCGTATCGCTGATTGTCCAAGTGCTTTGAGTCCTAAATCAGTGATGCATGATAACACTATAGCCTTTGCATTTACTATCTCATCTCTTATCGTGGATTTCTTCTCTATTATCATGTTCAAAGTAGCGATGAGTGATGGAGTCTTTTGTTCCAATGTTTCATCACTAATTTGAAGTGTAACTAAGGATGATGCTTCCATTGCCATTGATCTTGTAACATGGAAACATGGCCAAATATTTCTCTATCACCACTTCTATCCCATCACTAATGTGATTCAACTATTGATATTTGAATCAATGATGAGTGATGGACAAAGAATAAAGTCAAAAGAAGACCTAGATCTAATGACTAAGATCTTATCGCATATATGGTTCATATCATTGATAAGACACATAAAGGAAAAGGAACATCAATGATGAGTGATATATTGTTAATTCTTATGCACATTGTACCACCTAAAGCTATTACGATTACAAGTGGAGGTCTAAGGAATATATCAGAGATGAGCGACGAAATATTTAGTGGAATATTCCCCTCATCATCGGGTCTTAATGCATTGAAAATTCATCCAAAGGAGTTGAGATCAAAGTAGTGATGAGTGATGGATTTCAAAGTAAAAGGTGACTAAGGAAAATCTAGATGACATGGAAAAATATAAATGCATCATTGAAAGAAAAAGGAGCAAGGTGAAAGGAGAGAAATGGATGGATTTTTAAATCAAAAGATCAACAACCAAAATTCAAACTTAAACGGTTAAGTGTCAGTTCACTCGCATGAGCTTTCTTTTGGGCATTAATGGAGAAGAAACTCCATTCCTTTGCCATAAAGATGGTTATTGGCCATTTTTATTTCATAATTGCACCCATCAAGAGTAGAAGAATTGGTCAAGTTTGAGAAGGCGTGAAGAGCTCAGGCAAAGAATTGCAAAGAGAATTTGAAGAACAAGTAGTTGGTTTTCTCAGGTAAGTCAATTTCATGCCTTTGTGAACAAATTTTATAATATTGGGTAGTTTGAGGATTGAGTGAATTGTGAGGGTTTTTAGTTGGGGTTGTATTTATTTGTTCAAAAGGGGAATTGTAGTTGTTTCATGTAGGATTTGGGTAGGAGAGTGAAATTTTCTGAAATTAAGTTAGAACCCTTTGAATTTGAAATCTTAGACTGTAATCTCTAGTTATTTTGAAACCCTAGTTTTGTTACACTGTAAAAATGAGTGAACCGAATGAGTCTAGAACTAAACCTGAAAGAAAACCTAACCAGAAAAGGGTTAAAAAAATGAAAACCTAGGATGAAAAACCCACACCTAACCTGGATGTTCCTGAGGCATCTATAAAGTCAAAAGGAGAGAAGAGAACTCTTGCTAGACTCATGGAAGGTGAATCTAAAGGTATTACTGAGGGAGGATCACAAATTGGTAAAATACCTACTAGGCAAGTTGTTGGGACTAGTAGGTTGATTGATAATGCTTCTACAGTTGGAGAAGTTGCTCAACCACATAGTGGGTGGGAATTATTTTTATATGACTTCAATAGAAGATATGCCAAATGTCTAGCCAAACATTTATGGGGTTTCAATCTTGGAAGGTTGGTGGTACCGAAAGTGTTTGTGGAAATAGATTTGATGTTGGAATTGGAAAAGCATTATGATGCCAATGATATAAAAATAAAAAGTGAGAATGGAATTTTCTCCTTGACATAACAAGGGACAAGATTGTGGAAGTGTTTAAACTAAACCCCAATTATACTACAACATCAACTTTTTTGAATTATGCAATGAATATGAGAAGAACCGATATGGATATAGGAAAAATATGCTTTCTAAGCATAGAAAGGACAATAAAGGAGGTTTTGGTCCTAAGGACTTGGAGCCCTTTGAGTGTGAAGAGTTTTCCAATTATTTCAAGAACACATACTACTGCTTGAATGAAGTATTGGCTCACAGTTTTGATGCAAGGATACCAATTGCTTTGTTGGTAATGATCATTGATATTAAAAATTGGAATTCCAATAGGGGATTCGATTATGCTGCATGTATTGTAGAAAAAATGCGCAAGGGTTTGATTGGATTGAAGGATGGAAGTGCCCCATTGTATTTCCCACACTATTCTTTGTTGATGCACATGATTCTTTATGTTGGACAAGAGAAATGGAAGAAGAAAATTAAGCTAGGAAAAAGGATGAGGAGGGAAATGATCTGCCTGTCCAAATGTGGACTCACAATTGGGACCATTTCTATCCACATTCAAATTATATTACTTTCTACAATGTTATCAGGTTTGGTATTTTGAAGAGTATGGGTGTGGAGCCTCTTTACAGAATTTCAAGAGTCATCAGAGATATTATGCACCCCAGAGATGTAGAGGGGCCACCAGAAAATCACAATTGGGTTGATTAGTTTTTGCATTCAGAGTACACTTTAATCAGGGCCTAGGGATCCAAGGTGGCACCTCATTGTTTTCCACTATATGTGTTTGATATGTTGGAATTCATGGAGCTGATGTGACAATTAGATTTTATGGATAAGGATCATTTTAGAGTTCCTAGAAAAGGTTTAGTGGTGACACCACAATGCACATTTGCTTATTTCAAGGCCATTGCAAAAGAAGTTTATGAAAAATTTGGAATAATGCTAAATAACCTTAGGATGCTAGTTGATGAGGTTAGAAACTTTGATCCGAAAGATTTTGTGAATGATATGAAAAGAAAGAAGGGTTTATCTGAATTTTCTCATAAATTTCTATATAGTGACAACGTGATTATAAATTTGACAACCGGTGGAGAAGTGACATCAAGAAAGGAGTGGACTACCATTTGTGGCATTGAAGAGGATATAATGAAGAGGAATGAATTCTATGTCAGTTCGTATGATGAGATTCAGGACCCTTTAGAAAGGGATATGGAAAAATTGAATGATTACCAGAATGGTGTGTTTAAGGTAAAGGTTAAAGAGGCTACTGAAAAAGCACAAGCGCTCTTAGAGAAACAACATGAAGTAATGGATATTCCAGAGTAGCCTTCAAAAATTGGAGGAGATACTAAAATAATTGGGGAAGAGCAGTATGTAGAGCATGTGCCAAATGATGAGGAGGTAGATATGAGGTTCCCTTCCCCTAAAATAAATGATGCTCTTGATTCTCATGTTCCCCATGATATAATTTTAAAGTGACAATCTGATGAGGAGGTTGATGATGATCCAAGGATAAAGGCTTGTGATGAATTTCTTGTGGATGATGCTTTTGTGTAGACCAAGGAGTTTAAAGAGTTCATCATTCAAGAAAGAAGCTAGGACATAAAATAGAGAATTGAATAGGTTAGAACTAGTGTGGACCCTTCTCAATAGGAAGAAGTAGAGAAAGCATAAGAATAGAAGATAATAGTTGAGATAACAACCATTACCCCTATCGAGGCTAGGAAAATTGTTAAGGAAAGTGGAATAATGTTGCTTCCAAGGTGCACTCTTACCCCTGTTATTTCACTTGATGCAATAAGAAAGGATCCTCAAGCCTCTATATCAGAAGAGCACTTTGACAACTGTGTGTTTGGATAAGGTTTTAGTCCAAAATTGCATGCTCTTGCAATTTGGTCGATGGCGCCTAACACTGGAAAACCTAAGGTTGTCAAGTCTATTTAAGAAGTTATTGGTTCAACTGTGGTGAAGAGGGTCATAGAATAACCTTGGTCCAAATTGCAAAGTTGACTATGCACACTGCCATGCTAAGTCCTGACACTGCACAAATCTCACAAAAAAAATATGATTCATTTTTGAAAGACTACAATATTATTTTGGATGAGTGCAATAAAATGAGAGCCACAACACAAGATAGTTAGTAAATAAGACCATTTCCTTCACCTTCCTCATATTCTTCATATTTTTCAGCTCAAGAAAAGGAGACTTTGGCATTAAGAATTCAAAGTTTGAAGAAAAAGGTGCAAACAGAAAAGGACAATGTCAAGAGAGCTAAGGAGGAGATTTCCAAGGTGGCAAATGATATTTTTGATTATTTTCTAAAGCATAGGGTTGCTAAGATAGTAAAAAAGGCTGATAATGTATGAGATGTATACAAGAATATTCATGAAGCAAATAAGAAGTATTTTCTAGTTCAACATGCATTCCAAACTGAATGGAGCAAGTGGAGTACCAGGTGATGAGGGGCTCAAAGATACTTTTAATTAGTCATTTTATGGTTTAAAAGACTCGTTTATTTTATTAATTAACATGATTGGCGGTAGACTATATGTTGATATATTTACTTGCTTTACTTTATGTTTGACTAATTTGGTAGATATATTAGAGGTAATGCTTTATATTAAATGTGTTGCTTTTGTGATGATATTGATGAGTTAATTATGCAGTTTTAATATTTTACTATCATAATTGGTATCCTATTCTTAAGGATCTTATTTAGGGTTTAAGACTAATGATTGATGACTTAGTTCAAAGATGAAGTTAAACTCCCTATTTAACCACATGAAGACAATCGTTCCATTGATTGCCCAGCTGGATGATGAATCACTGAAGTTTCAAATCAGCTCCTTTTAGTCAGTTTAGGAACTTTTCATCCCAATGTTGATATGGCATTTTCCCTCTGTCTATTTTTTAGTTCTATTTTAGTTATATTTTAGTCTTTAGTTTAGATGCCTTGAAATCTTGGTAGTTAACACCATGTTTTGAATTCAATAAGGATATAGTTATAAATATCCATCTTTAGGTTTTAGAAGGCAGTTAGATGATTTTCGATTGGAATTTGTAATTGCTGCACTACTTTGTTCTACGTCCCTATTTTGATCAATTGGAATGAAAATAAGAAGTTAACTCAAATCACTGTGTTTGAGATCTCACAGAAGGAAGAGCAGGGCCCGCTCAACCAAAGGAATTGACCTTGTGTGGTATTTATCTGAGTTTATTTTATTTCTATTCATTGGATGTTAAATCTAGAATGTTAACATTGTTTGTGTAACATCTAGAAAATGCAATGAAAGGTTAAACAACACACAACAATGCAATCAAGGATCTAATGCAATCTAAGTTAAACAACATAGAACAAAGGAAAGCTAAAACATTAATAACCT
Source organism: Sequoia sempervirens (assembly GCA_007258455.2). Lineage (NCBI taxonomy): Eukaryota > Viridiplantae > Streptophyta > Pinopsida > Cupressales > Cupressaceae > Sequoia > Sequoia sempervirens. The sequence goes on along the minus strand of VDFB02000007.1, from coordinate 120,375,907 downwards.
GAAAAATCTCACCCAATATCTACATAATTCCATGTATAACCTCGATTGCCCTTCTCCATTTTTCCATTGTAGTATAATTTCCCTCAGATTTCTCTTGTGCAAGTATAGCATGTGATAGTAATTTAGCAAAACGTCGAAGATTCAAATAATAGATATGCTTCCAAAAGTCATAAGATTTTGGGAGAGGCTGAAATGATGAAATACAGATCAATTTATAGGAAATTGATCATTCGAATGACATGCTAGGATCGAAAGATCAACAGACGGTTGAGATCAAAAGATTAGACATGCATTCTGATAACTATTAGTAGCGACATGAGTGATACAAATTAGAAATAGAAATAAAGATTAAATAAATGATTTAATCTTCGAGTTTGGTATTCAAAAACAAAAGAATTATCTTTGCATGACAAAGATAAAGATAGGATTAAAACAACGCTCTGTTCGAATGCACAAACAATATTTAATTAATACACATGTACACGCTAATGAGTTAGAACTAGATGATTGAATGATATGACAAATAGATTATTCATGCAAGCAACTGAGACATTAAATCAAGAGTTAATTGACTGATTTAAATAAATTCCGAGTCGAGTCAAAGTGAATACTTAGATAACTTAGACAATTATCTAAATATAGAAGAATGCGTTAAAATAGATCTTTACGAATTAAATAATTCATT
>VDFB02000007.1:120305463-120375122 GCA_007258455.2 Sequoia sempervirens | reverse complement strand
AAGAATTTGGCAAGGAGATTGGGGACATAATCATGTTGCTCTCTAGAGTATTTGGAAAAAGAGATGCTTCTCAATTTAAAGAATGGATGTTCCCATTTATCCAATTTATCTTGGATGGAAAGCAATAGTTTGACTAGCCTATGGTGGTATCAGAGAGCTTACATAATCAAATACTAAGAGTGAGAGAAACTAAGAGTTTCTTTATGACCTCTTATGTGATCTAATGTAGTTTTGTTCCCCATTACCAACAAAGCCCCCTTACATATTACATTTACATTGACCATTGAGCAATATCAACACAGTTGAGAACCAACTACCAGGACCTTGGGAGTTAGATTACTATATGTTGTCTTTCTCTTTCAGGAGAAATAGAATAGTGATATTCTGTTTAATGTTGTTGCGTTGTTTTAACCATCAACACTTAGGTTAAGTTAGATGGTGTCAAGGAAAACTCAAGTTGAATTTATTTTGTCTTCAGATTGTTGATGAATGTTAATCCTTAGTTTTTAACAATGAGTCTCATCTTTATAAAATTGAGAATTAAGGCTAATAATTTTTTTAACTTGGGTAATCATTAAGCGATTTTTCTTTGTAGCTAAATGGTATTTCTTTGAGGCATGTTAATTGGTCTCTAAATTAAAATTTATTGATTAAGTGAAGGGGTTTAAATCAAGGTAGTAAGAGTCTATAGTGGATGGTTGTGCAAAATGATAAAAAATGTTTCCCCAACTAGGAGAAGAAATAATGTTAGTGAGAGTCTATAAGAAGATCAACATATGTTTTCAATATAGTTAAATAATTTTTAAGGTCAAAAAAATGGTGAAACATGAGTTATGCTTCTCTAAGTGATTTTATTGGTATTTTTGAAATATTTTTACATGAAAATTTATTTTCTAAAAATATTTTAGTTAAGTTTTTGATTTTCAACAAGTGTAACCTTTTTGTTATGGATTAGATTCTTATTGTCTCAAATGTTGATCGCTTTCTTCTGGTTGAAACTAGAAAGGTTTGATAACTTATGATTGTTGATTATTTAAAATTTAAAATTTCAATTATGATTTAAACTCTTTTAACTCATTTACTTATTTGATTATTGTATGTTTTGATAATAATTGAAGCTAAGGAGTTGGTTAGTAAAGAATATTAGATGTTTTCAAAATTGAACTTAGATTTGCTAGATGGAATGTATAACATTACAATGGTTATGATACATTTCGAGATATAAGTAGGAAAATCAAAAGGAAATTTTTTAATGTAAAGAAACAAAGCTTAGACTTGGATATTAATAGCTTCCATTTTGTTTTTTACTTACCATGAATATTAATTTTATAAACAAATATTTCTCATAAATTAAGGTTGTTTTGCATTTTTTTTAATAAGTATTGGATAGAACTAAGGAAGCCATTATAATACGTATTGTAGAAAACTAGAGAATATTGTGTTTGTGACTCAAGTTTGAGATACAAGGTATCCAACTTGGGATGAGGGTGTGGTGGAAATATAAGATGATCTACCTATGTATACCCTTGTGTTAATTATGTTTGATGTAAATTTAATGTAAAGATAGAATTTTTTGTTGTTGAGCATGTTTGATTATGTAGTGGAAATTCCCTAACGTCAACCACTCTAATTGAAGAAGGGTTTGCTAGTGTACTTGGGGTTGAGGGAAAGGTCTGTTCATTGGAACATTCTGATTTTTTCCCTTGTTGTCACTGAGCTAGATAGAGGACTAATGCAAGAAGATTATGATTTCCCTTGGAATGTTGAGATGGATCTACTCCCCCACTTTTAGGACCACACTTGTTGGTCCATAGTGTAAGACATTTTTCCTTGAGTTATGTATCCCATGGGTTGAGGATGGATCTGGTGTGCCAAATCATTTGATAAGTTTCTACTTGGGGTATAGATATTGGATATTCAGAGGCATGGGTATTGAATGCAATTTCATGGATATGGGATATCATTATTGTTCTGTCTTACAAAAGGGTCAAAGTTCAACATACATGGGTAATAAGAAGCATTGGAAAAGAGTGAGAAGAATGAAAATTATTTTAACTATATTATCAACATTACAATAAAGAATATAAAGTAATGAAATGTAAGGTTCGTGATAGTGTAACATCATGATGTTACTTTGGTTGTATTGTTCAAGTGACACACTTGGAAATGATTGTGATGGAGTTTTGTGAGAATGTATAGTTCTCTCATTGAGTGAGATTAAAATATTTAAAAGCTACAAATAAATTTCTATGCAAGATACTTTAGATATATATGGTTTATGGATATATTAGTTGGCATGTCCCGAGTTGTGTGGGACTATTCTTGGTTATTATGTGGATATTTTGTGGTTTGAGACCACCATGATATTATTTTTCTTAAGTGGCTTGAGACCACTATGAAATTACCAGCTATTATATATATGTGGTTTGAGACTACCATTCCCCTCCACCCCTTGAGTTGCTTAGAGAAGTCACATAGTGGATGTAATGTGTAAATTTTGCAAGAATGTGTATTATTGTTAAATTATTTATTGATTGAAAAATCTTTTTACTTTAAAAAATGAATACCAATATTATTAAGTGTTACTTATTTTTGTTTCTTGTCAAATTGAGTTAGTTAAAAGGTGTCTACAAACTAAAAATGAAGTGCATTTCATATCAATCTTCCCTATATTGCATTCAGATGTATAAACATAAGAATAAAAGAGATTTCATTTTCAGTAATAAATTGTTGCATTTATACAAGTGAATACAATATTGAAAATATTTACACAAATATTGCTGAAAGAAAATCTTTATTGATTGAAGAGTTCAAATCTATCTCACACAAGCCGTGAGATTTAGCTTGTTTAATGGAAACAAAGTAAAATTTATACATTGATAGATTGAAAGAATGAAAATGCATATATAGGGGAGGAGGCCAGTTATTTCTTGATGAATGGTCAGAGTCTGTTGCCCTTCTTGGTCTTTTGCTCCAGGTTGCTTTGCATCCTCTGTAGCTCCCTGTTTCCATGTCTTGCACCTAAAAAGAGTTTGCAATGAGGTTAGAGTAGAGCTCTAAGCAATAATGGTCTCCAACACTATATATACATCCACCCACCAGTGTGTAAATTATCCTTTACATGCATCAAACAAACAATAAGTTGTCCATGTCCAAAGAAAAGAAAATAGGATCATCAAGTCTTCAAGTATATGCACATATTTTCTAACTATTTGTTTCATGTGCAAATACAAGGAAATCAATGTTCTTGTTTTATCAAGTTTCAGCACGTGGGATGAAACGTGACTCCCACAAGGGTTGAGCCCGATGTGCTTTTAATGGTATGCTAAGATCATTCATCAAATGAATCATTCCTCTATGGTCCACAAATAAGTAACTATCATTTATGGCAGTGAACAAATAGTCACTGTCATAAGTGATACTTAATTGCTCATGAGGATCATAAAGTATGAAAATAAAATGCCAATGTGAAAGGAATGTATTGAGAAATTCTGAATTTGATGCAAGAAATATGTAAAAATGACAAGTGATAACTCAGTTTAGACACTGTATTTAACCCTCTGCATTCAAGTTTTGAGATAGAAATGTTCTCAAGCTAGTATGCTAGTCCAAATAGCAATGCATATGAGGCATGGTAATAAGGGCAGATGATATTATAAATCCAAAATGCTTGTTGGAAGAGACAGAGAAATCTAAAGTCAACATGTTTTTATGGAGGCATAGAATAATCATGAGAAAATGAAATAAAAACATGCTCATTAGTGGCTTCAATGTACAAGCATTGGGGGCATTTTAATTCAGATAATGCATCATGGGGATAGAAACAACTTGATAGCCTACTACAGGAAGGAAAGAGGGAGTTCTAATGAATTTAATTTGGAAAACATCATACACACATGAAAGGTATGCCATGATAGTAAAGTAAAGAAACTTGCATATTGAAATAACAGAATGCAGGAGATATCCTGACATGACAAGAAATCTTAAGGACAAAAAAATAAAGGCATGACTCCACCATCAGTATGAGATTGCATATGGAGTACAGTGATGGTAATGAATGTTGTAGATAGCATGGCAGTTGATAGACGTGAATGCATGAAAATCAGCCTTGAATAAGATCATAACAGGGGTACATAAGTTATATGAGATATAGTACAAATGCAAGCAAATACACATGAGAATCATAGCAGATTTGTATAGTTACTTTTTAGAGACAAATAAATGAAAATGGATAATACATAGTTGTTATTTCAACATAATATTGAACATAAACATAAAAAAAATGAGGGAAGTTTGTGGAAGAGGACCAATTAATAACAATTACATTTTCTAAATGTAAATGGAGCCTATCATGATATAGTTGTTGTCTGATTACATAAAGGATCTGGAGCAGTGAGATAAAAAGTCAATCTCAACTGAGTAAATAAAGCAGATTCATAACTAAAACACTATCCTTAGCTTATGAAAGAAAGCTTAGTGACAATCTATATTGCTTGAGAGTCAAGATAGGAATAATAAATTCACATGAAAGCTATAATAGTTATCAATTTTTTTTGCAATGGCTTATTGGCTATGAAGAGAATTGGATTTTATAGGGCAATCAAATGCTTGATAATAGAATATATATTTCCATAAAAGGGCAGCTTGATGCTCTATCATCATGATCATAGACTAAAAGGCATACCATTACAAATTGAGTTGGAAGTGAAAAATCTCATGGTCTAAAAAACAATATAAAAGGCTCCTATAATCATACTACTCTAGTAACCCAGTCTGGAGAGATGTCTACATGGAGAGATAATTCTCCATTCACTGTGAGTACCTTTACTAACAGGTTGCTATAGGTCCCAGTTGCAGAATCATTCTTACAAACTATGGGCAAAGTTTTATGAATAAACAGTGATCATGATAGCCCTGCAGTCATTGAGGTCAAGTAAAGAATGCTTAGGACTCCTGTTACGGATAGCATTATGAAGATAAAAGATATAGTGAAGCTTTTTCTCAGGAGTAATAATTATAAAGAATATAAGAAATTTTTTTTGCAACTGGTGGTCTTCTAAGTCCAGATGAAGAATTCAAAATGGAGCCTTCATATATAGTGAAACCCTCGATACCTGTTAAGGGTAAGGGAATTATCATCATTAAATTATGTACCCAGGTAGTTATGAAGCTAGAAACCCTTGAGAGTTTTAATGAAAGCCATGCGTTCATCCCAGAAAACCATTCAAAGATGGACATATAAAGTTATAGTGGAAACAATAGAAAGAATAGGAAAAATTTATGGCTATTTGGAAGTCATCATAAGCCATTTTGGAGCGAGAGAAACCTGTGGGTTTCCTATATTCAAATCCCTATAGTAAAGAAATATAACAACCACAAAAACATTTATGTGAAACAAAGCAGAATCATGGCTATTATAAACCATTCAAGGCAAAATGGGAGAAACCTGCGTTGGTTTGATAAAGAAATCTATGCTTTTTCAAAGTGCAAAGAAAGATGGTGGAGTAACAGTGGTTTCTAAAGCCATTTCAAAGAGAAATCACCATATACTTGTAGAAAACCACAAAGAAACCCGTGGGTTTCTTCTAAAGAAATTTTTAAGTCTTCAAGAAAAAGCAACAAGGCAGTGAAGTGAAAGCCACAGTGCAATAACAGTGAATTAAAAGGCCAGTAGAGTTCAGTTCGAGCTATGTCTCAACAGAAAGAGCTATCAAATTCACAGAAAAACATCTTAAGAATGCTCACCTTGCTGTGGCATGCCTGAAACTCCAAGATGAAGGCACTGTCATGAGAAAATATGCCATGTTTTCACTAGGAGAAGCTCAAGAGAATCACAAAGAACCCTTGTGTCAGTAACACAACTTCTTTGTGAAGCTTTGAGAAAGAGAGAAGAAATATTTCTTCTTTTCTATATTATGTGTTTAGGGTTTCAACCTAGAAATGCTGATGGAGGGCATTTTTCACATTAATTTTAATCAAACATCAAGTATCAAAATAATGAGCCCGCGACCTTATGAAACTTTTGTGATACATGTAATGCCATTTTAATATGTGGATTCCACTTGAATTTAAATTGCCACATCAACCTATTCGTAGGATTTGATTGTATTTTTCATTTTGCATATATATTTATTGTAAAAAAAAATGGTTTTAAGGTGTATTATAAACCTTAAAATTGTTTTGTTATTCCTTAAATGCAAAATGTTGAAGGCCTTCAATTTTCAGTTGAGAAAAAAGACAAAGTGGAGAGAATATAGGATTTTTTTTTTTAGTTGGGAGACATATGCCCAATTTGTAGGGGATATTAATGCATGTTGTTGGTAGTTTTGTTTACCTAAGGTATTTGGTTTTGACCAAAACCTTCTTCCCCACATGTTGGAGGTGGTATTGTGAAGAATCCATGCCTCTTTTCTAGGCTTTTCTGGGGCATCCGACCCAAGGTGGTTACTGGCTCCTACTCTGGTGCAATCACTTGGGTTGTGAGTTATATTCATTTTGTAACTCATATTTTGAGTTCAAATTGGCAGATTTTTTGGGAGATAGTCTTCATCACAGATTTTTTCATCTTTTTCTCTGTAACTCATTCAGTCATGCAAACTGTGAGTACCTTGAAAGATTAATAGCATTGATATACTTTTTCCTTCTCATTACTTGTTTTGCTTGTGTACATGTCATTGAGATTGATCAATATACTTGTGAAAATTTATGCTTTTCCCTGTATTTCTATCTTATCAAAAAGTACTTGCTTTGCAAGAAATATCTGTTTATAGGTTATGAGTTGTGTGAGCAATGCAAATATTCAAGTTATGAAATATGTTCTTTTCTTTCTAGAGTCTTGTATAAGCACCTTCTCATAAAATACTTATGTAATCGATATGAAAAGATGAGTTGTGTAAGTTTTCTATCAATCTATTAACTAAAAGTGTAATAGAAACTGAGTTTGCATGCTTTTAGTCAGTTTGAGTATTTCATCATAGGATAGAAATCTTAGTTTCATTTTTTAAAATTGTTATTTTCTTCCCCTTTTCTCAGAAAGAAAAGTAGAAGTTTTAGGTTAAATCAATAAAGAGCCACCTTTCTTTGGAGGTAATTTTCTATCATAGGGTCACCCACAACCTTAGAAAAGTTCCCATGTTGCTCATGATTGGTTGTGTTTAATCTCAGCCCGAGAGTAAATCATAAGAGATAATAGTTTTGGCACGCCCGGTGGGACTGTCGAATCAGATAGTTCAAAGAAAAATATAGATATTGTTGGTTTTGATATGCTACCAACATTTTTAGGCCTTTAAGAGGAAGATTCTAGCATATTTGGTGACTTCCACTATGGGTAAAGCTTTAAAACCAGTGTTGTGAAGCTTTACATGAAAAGGATTCAGACAAGAAGTTCAGAATCCTTTGAATATTTGCAGTTATCTCCACCTAGAAGGCAAAGTAGGTCTATTAAAAGAGTGTCCATTTCAAAGAGGATTCAATCAACCTCACCAAGTTTCAGACCAACTTTTAAAGCTAGTTCAGCTGTAGTTACAACTTCTATTCTTGTTGTTTCAGTTCAAGTCAATCAACCTCTAGTTGTGCAAATGGCTAGAAATTAGCCTTTTGTACCATTCAATGGAGGCAGTCCATTGAACTTGGCACAACATGATGACATCCCTATAGCAGCCTTGAAGAGATTTCCTTTTTTCACAGGAGAAGATCAAACAACTCCTATTGAACATATCAGAGATGTGGCATCTCTTTGTGGGGTTCACCATATAACCCAAGAAAATGTTGCTGTCAGATTGCTTGCAGCCTCCTTTAAGGGAAAATAATTACAGTGGTTTAGAGAGCTACAAGTTGGGTAAATTGCAACTTGGGATGAATTATGGGACAAGCTGCATAAGCAGTTTCAAGAAAAAATTGATCATCTATCACTGGTTGAGCAATTAACAACTCTAAAAAGAGCTCCTCAGGAGCAAATGTCAGATTTTAATTTTAGATTTTAGAAAACTTGGGATATAATCCTAGCTACTGTAAGGCCTTCTCCTAAGAATGCCTTTTTGTATTATTTGAAAGCCATAAATAGTGAAATAGTAGTTATGACACAGTCAATGGGAGGGGTGTCTCTACCAGATGCTTATGAGGTGGTAATAAGGAAAAAAAAATTATTTAATTCAGGCAGGTAAGATTGCCCCTAGGCCACCAATGCCAATATTTCCTAAAATACAGCTTAGTATGCCACTTCAAATACCACCTTTTACACCTTTTCTAGTTGTTCCAGTATCATCAGATGCTGCAAGTCAGGAAAATGCCACTACAAGCTCATCTCAGGAACTTCAAGAGATCAAGAATTTGCTACAAACCTTTAGTAACAAATTGGTAAACTTGGAAAAGCAATAGTCATACAATAGACCTTACCAACAACAAAATCAAGCTACAAATCAACCTTAATAGGGTCAGTAGTATGAAGGAAATAGACAACCTTATCAAGGAAATTTTTAGGGCCCAAGATAGAATATTAACCCAAGGCCCTTTCAAGTTTATAATCTTGTTCCTATTAATGCAACCAAGGACATTGTCCCTATTCAAAATAACTTGGATGTAGATTATGAATGGTGCTATCCTTGCAACCAGCCTCATAATCAAGCCACATGTTCAAATGGAATCATTAATCAATATTTAATGGTGCAAAGTGTTTCAAATTCACAACAAAATGCACCTAACGATGGAGCCTTGCAACAACAAGACCAATCTTCAAGCGAAGCTACCCTTTTAAACTGGCAGAGAGAAGAGTTTTGTGGAGTTAATGTAAATGATTCTCCAATTGCTGCAAACACAAGAGAAAATAAGAGAGCCTTTGAACTTGAGCAGACAACTGATAAAGGAAAAGTTGTGACTACAGAACCATCTACATCACAAGTGCCTCACATTTTGCAGAGGAATCCACAAGTAGCTACCAAAGAGCAACCCCACTTGCAAACTGAGCCTACTGTTGCAAGGGTACATCATAAGATAAATCCTGCAATGCCTTTTAATATTGTTGAGAATATGAAAAAGATGAACATCACAATGTCCATGTGGGATTATTTGGAAATCCTAGGTCAAAAGGAGTTATTACAATCTGCCTTAATAGAAAAAGTAGTGACCAATGAACCTTTAGTTGATACAATTAAGGCTGTTTTCACAAATGAACAAAAGGATAATGATATGCAGCAAAATAAATAGCCAAGAAAAGAGTCTGAAAAGGGTGTTAAGCCTCCTCCTTTCTATATATGTGACATTAATTGTGGGAGACAAACTAGTTCATAACTACATGGTTGATAGTGGAGCTAGTAGTTCAGTCATGCCAAAGAAGATTGCAGAACAACTAGGACTGAAATACCATCCCATTGAGAAAGGAGTGCTTCATCTAGATGGTACAACAGTTAACACTGTGGGTGCTATCAAAGATTTGGGACTCACATTACATGCCTGTCCAAATTTTTTAATTCCCGAAGATGTCTTCATCATTGACTTACCTCCTTTCTTTGCCCTGTGCTTATCAAGGGACTTCACTACAAAGATTGGAGGCTATCTATCATGTGACTGGTCTCACATGCTTTTTAGGACCAGGTATGGGACAAAAGTGACAATTAAATCAGAATCATTGGAAAAGGATCACATTGAACCTTATGTGCCAAGTGCAGTTAATGTCAACTATGCTATTTTTGAGGACAATGAGCTTGCTATAGCTCAGGAACTGCAATATGAATGTATACCAGAGGTGCTGTTAAATGAGTGGGTAGAAGAAAACATATTAGATAATCCAAATGAACTTATTCAGGAAGCTAGATTGGGTATTTATGTACTTCATGAACTTGAAACAAAGATTCCAAACCTTGAAAAGAAGGTAGTGTAATCAAAGGAAAAATCAAATTGTTAGATGGTTAGATCAATAACACTAAAATCCATTGAAATAACGAAGTACAAAGGAAATGAAGAAAACAAAAGGAACGATATTACCCAGAATCTTCATCCTCCATGGTTCACCTTCGTTACACCTCCTAGCTTGCAGTAAATAAAGATGCCCTCAGATTCGTGAGCAATTATGCCAAATGACAAGACTAAAGCAAGTTTTGAAGGATTTGATATTGCCTAAATGCCTATAGTAATTACGCAAATGTCAAAATGAGCGTGGTCCCCCCAAATGAGAAGAAGATGTCATTTTATAGAAAAGGCCATTTCAAATGGACGGACAATATAAATCAATGAAATGAACGATCCGGATTTAACCTAAGAATCCCTAATTAGGGTTAGGGCAAGATCCTTAATCGGACAGTCAAAATAAAATTGGATCGACGGTGGAGAATAAATGAGCCAAATTAATTAGAAAATAAAGATTTTCAAAAAATCAATAAGATAAGATTGCCTGATTTGCAAGATTCGAAAAATCAAAGAGATAAGATGTGGACTGAAGATAAGATTTGAAAAATCAAGAATTTGCCTGATTGCTCGATTTTTGGAAGATTAATTACTAACTTGAATTAAAATAATTCAAATTATAGATTTTGAGAGATAATAAATAATCTTTTTCAGATTATTTATCAAAAAGGATTGATAGTTAAGATTGACATGACATTTTAAATAATTTAATTTATTTAAAATGAGAAGAATATTAATTAGCAATTAAATAATTAGATTTAATTATTTAATTTAGCAGATAAGACTAATTAAATAAATAAATTAATCAATTTATTTAATTAAGATAGTTAGTGACGTATTTAATAAATAAATGAAATTTATTTATTTAATAATCAAGAAGAATTAAATGACAAAGGGGAATTAAATAAATTAAGAAATTTATTTAATTAAAGAAAGACTTAGACAATTAATGGCGTATTTAATAAATAAATAGAATTTATTTATTTAATAATCATGAAGAATAAAAGGACATGAATTAATTAAATAATTATGAATTATTTAATCAATAGTCGAATGTGGACCAAGGACATAATTAAATGTCATAATTATACTAGGACGAAAGTGGTAAAAATGAAGCTTGCAGGCCTAGGTCATTTTTAGGTGTCTACAGGTAGAACTACAATTACCACAACAGAATGAGATATGGAAGACATACTTTGATGGCTCTAGGAGCAGAAATGGAGCTGGTGGAGGTGTAATGTTAATCTCTCCACAGGGTAATAGGTATTATGTTGCCTTCAAATTTTCCTTTTCTTGTTCCAACAACATTGCTGAGTATGAAGGACTGATACAAGGTTTAGAATGGGCAAGGAAAAGAGGAATCAACTATTTGCAAGTATTGGGAGATAGTAAACTGATTGCTAATCAGGTAAGAGGGTTAAACGTAACAAAAAATGACACCTTGAAATATTACAAGCATAGGGTATGGGATATGATTGAGGAGTTTGATGCCTTTAATTTGATTTCAGTCCCTAGGAGTTAGAATAAGCACACAGATAGATTGGCTGCAATTGGTGCACAATTTGACACACCCAATGAGATTAGGAAAGAGAAGGTACAACCACATGTTAAGATAGTTCTTTATCCCAGATAACAATATTAATTGGTAGGTATTTGAAAGCGATGAGAAAATTCTAAGTTTTCTGCTAGAAGAAGACCAATTTTCTATTGTAAATCAGGAAAAGCTAAAACAACAATATGGGGATTAGATTATTCAGCTTAAGTCAAATAAGTTTCCCAGAGGTCTAGTTACACTATAATCCATTTTCAGTACTGATGATCAACTGAAAAAGAATAAAACCAATATACAGATTAAAGAAGACCATTATGAAGAGCTGGAAATATTTAAAGGTAAGCTTCTTAAGATAGGAAAAGTTTGTTTAGCTGAAGATAGGAAGGCCTTCACTGCTTTATGCCAAGAATTCTAAGATATCTTTGCTTGGGATTATTCTGATTTAAAAGGATTTGATCCTAGGATTGTTCAGCACACAATAGAATTAGAGCTTGATGCTAAGCCTGTTAGGAAAAAGCAGAGACCTTTGAACCCCAAGCTTGAATCTTTAATGATTAAGGAATTGACTAAGCTTATTGAGGGTGGAATTATTTTTCCAATTAAGCACACCTCCTGGGTTTCTAACCTGGTTCTGGTTAGAAAGAAAAAAGGTGAGATCAGATTATGTGTGGATTTTAGAGATCTTAATAGAGCATCTCTAAAAGACCATTATCCATTACCTTCCATGGAGCAGATCCTCCAAATGGTTGTTGGTTCAGAGATATTTTCTTTGCTTGATGGATACTCTAGTTATAACTAGGTATTGGTTAAAGAAGAGGACCAATACAAGACTACCTTTACAACAAAATGGGGCACTATGGCCTACAAGAGAATTCGTTTCGTCCTGTCCAATGTTGGAGCCACTTTTCAAAGGGCTATGGACTTGGCTTTTCAAGGCTTAATCAATAAAATTGTTCTCATATATTTAGATGACATCACAATATTCTAAAAAATGTTGATGAACATTTTCTGCATTTACAACAAGTGTTCGAAAGATGCAGGGAGTATGGAGTATCTCTTAATCCCAAGAAAAGTATCTTTGCTGTTCATGAGGGAAAACTGTTAGGAGACATAGTGTCAAAACAGGGAATTACAATTGACCCTGAAAGAGTTAAAGCTATTTTAGAGCTGCCATTACCCAATTGACCCTGACATGATGTTAGGGTCACATAACTACTTCACTATCTTTCTAGTGTAACAATAGACCTAGACCCTTATGGAGTACTAATGTATTTTTGGCCCATGTTGTGAAATATGTGTTGTTGGTGTTATGTGAATTTTCTTTTGATGTGAAAATTTATTTAAGTGTTTATTGATTGTTTCTTGAGTGAGTTTTAATATTTTATGATTTTATGCACTTTTATGAGGTTTAAGTTTAATTTTATGATTTGTAAAGTTGCTTAGGTGTGGGTTTTATAAATTAGGAGTTTATTTTTATCATTAAACACTTTAAAAGGGGGTTTATGACCCACCTTTATGTCTCACTCTCAAAAGTGGAAAATTTTGAAAGTAGTTATTTGGTTGGGCTAGTTGGAGGAAAGAATTTATCTCTTCCTCTTCTTTATAACTCCTCTCTCATAGTGTGGGGGGAGGGGTTCTAGTGGAACTCTCAAATTTTTATGTTCCACTGATCCAAATGTATTAACTTGTGTGGTTTCCTGGTCTAAAATAAAACAAGGGTTTAGAGTTTTATGTTGTGGGGTTGGTTTACTTAGCATATTTTCCCCTTCTTCTAAATCCTTGTCTTTGGGTCTAATCTTTTGTTGACTTGTTATAGTCAGTCTCCAATCAGATTAAAATAACTTAAGTCTTTTACATTCATGTATTAACTAGCCCCTTGTGGTTAGGATTCCCCATTTACCCATTGCGTAATAGTGCCTTCTTATTTTCTTGGCCCGAGGTTAATATTTTATAAAATTGGATAATTTGAAATATTTGTCCTTTACATCCTTTACCAAAAATAGTCTTAAGTCCTTTTAATACCCTATCCATTGTTGCACTTAGTCTATACCCCTTGTAAAAACAACTTGCAAGCATGTGCTAATTACCTTCTGATGACAAGAAAGGTGGTTATGAAAAAAACCAACAAAAAATGATCAGATCCAAACAAGAAACTAGCCATTTCAACCCTATTGACTCAGTTTGACACAACCTCAAACCTAGTTGCTTGTAGCCTCTCAAATATGTTTTTTTCTCAATATATTTTAGAGAAGGTTGTACAAAGACAACCTAGACACCCTCTGAGACTCACTTTAGGGTTTAACACAACATATCAAAATATTTCATGTGGTTTCTTAAGAACCATTTAGAGAACCAATAGACTGCCCCTATTTTTAGGCCACCAAATAGCCCTCTTTTACAAAGGAGGTACCTCCAAAACAACTAGTCATCACAAAAAATCAATTGATAGTCTTTGATTGTGTTACAAAACCTTAAAATCCACCATCATCCATCAGGGCCATGACCTCTAAGACACCGTACTTTAAAACCCTAACTTTTCATACAATTACCAAGGGTTTATTGAAAATCCTATTCATCGGGCTTATCTAACCCAGCCAATGTCTCCAAAAATTCACAAATACCCTATAAAAACTCAATCTACCATCATATAGATAGTTCCATCATCATTTTATTAAAACCCTACTTTAACACCCCATTTTCACTTGGAAAACACTCACTGTTCTACCCTAGGGCATCACCCAAATCCAAACAACTTGTCTAATTTTCCTACTAAAAAATGAGAAAACCTAATTCCTAATGTATTGGACCCATTCCATGAGTTACAATAGCCACAATGAGTGGAATGGGTCAATTTAACATTTTAAGTGACTATCAACCCTTAATACAAAGTTAATAGGGTTGCTACAGAAAAATGAATAAATCTCCCTCAAATCTCAATGTTAGACTCTCAAACTTGAAGAAAATGAGAGATAATTATGCTACTACAAAATAAAATTAATTTCAAATCAATTACAAACAGTACGTGACCGTACAATCCTTGAAAAGTTTAGAAATACAGAGAAATTACAAAAATAATGTTGTATTTGATTAGAAATCTTCAATACAACATTCAACAACTCATGCCTAAGCCTTCTAGAGACTTTATATACTTGTTACATTCAAATTATAACCACCCAACACCTATAAATAACTTTTAAACTACTATGAACCTTCACATTCTAGGAAATTTGCATTTTTTGCAATTTCTTGTCTTGACAACTTTACATAATTTTGCAACTTTTTACATTTTGACTCAAATGACTCAAAATTGATCCCAATTACATGGAAATGGTCTCAATAGACCTTATTGAATATAAAAGGACCCTAAACACCTATTCCTAACATATTGACCCCTAAGGTAAAGTTCATTTGCTTGGTGCTCCTGCACCACCTTCACTTAAGTTCTCACTCACCGCTCAACGTATCACCCATCGTGGATTGTTTCATGACCATTTTCCTTAAATTGATGATGCACAATGGAAATTTCCCTTTGTATCACTCAACATGGATAGGTTTAAAACCTTGAGTTTCCTATTAGTGATGCACAATGTGAAAGATTTCCTTTGTATCGTTAGCTGCCTTTGTATTGCTGATTGTCCAAGTGCTTTAAGTCCTAAATCAGTGATTCATGATAAAAATATAGCCTTTGCATTTACTATCTCATCTCTTATCATGGATTGCTTCTCTATTATCATGTTCAAAGTAGCGATGAGTGATGGAGTCTTTTGTTCCAATGTTTCATCACTAATTTGAAGTGTAACTAAGGATGATGCTTCCATTGCCATTGATCTTGTAACATGGAAACATGGCCAAATATTTCTCTATCACCACTTCTATCCCATCACTAATGTGATTCAACTATTGATATTTGAATCAATGATGAGTGATGGACAAATAATAAAGTCAAAAGAAGACCTAGATCTAATGACTAATATCTTATCGCGTATATGGTTCATATCATTGATAAGACACATAAAGGAAAAGGAACATCAACGATGAGTGATATACTGTTAAGTCTTATGCACATTGTACCACCTAAAGCTATTACGATTACAAGTGGAGGTCTAAGGAATATATCAGAGATGAGCAACAAAATATTTGGTGGAATATTCCCCTCATCATCGGGTCTTAATGCATTGCAAATTCATCCAAAGGAGTTGAGATCAAAGTAGTGATGAGTGATGGATTTCAAAGTAAAAGGTGACTAAGGAAAATCTAGACCACATGGAAACATCTAAAGGCATCACTGAAAGCAAAAGGAAAAGGAGCAAGGTGAAAGGAGAGAAATGGATGGATTTTTAAATCAAAAGATGAACAATCAAAATTCAAACTTAAACGGTTAAGTGTTAGTTCACTCGCGCGAGCTTTCTTTTGAGCATTAATGGTGAAGAAACTCCATTCCTTTGCCATAAAGAGGGTTATTGGCCATTTTTATTTCATAATTGCACCCAACAAGAGTAGAAGAATTGGTCAAGTTTGAGAAGGTGTGAAGAGCTCAGGCAAAGAATTGCAAAGAGAATTGGAAGAACAAGCAGTTGGTTTTCTCGGGTAGGTCAATTTCATGCCTCTGTGAACAAATTTTATAATATTGGGTAGTTTGAGGATTGAGTGAATTGTTAGGGTTTTTAGTTGGGGTTGTCTTTCTTTGTTCAAAAGAGGAATTGTAGTTGTTTCACATAGGATTTGGGTAGGAGAGTGAAATTTTCTGAAATTAAGTTAGAACCGTTTGAATTTGAAATCTTAGACTGCAATCTCTAGTTATTTTGAAACCCTAGTTTTGTTACACTGTAAAAATGAGTGAACCCAATGAGTCTAGAACTAAACCTGAAAGAAAACCTAACCAGAAAAGGGTTAAAAAAATGAAAACCTAGGATGAAAAACCCACACCTAACCTGGATGTGCCTAAGGCATCTGTAAAGTCAAAAGGAGAGAAGAGAACTCTTGCTAGACTCATGGAAGGTGAATCTAAAGGTAGTACTGAGGGAGGATCACAAATTGGTAAAGACCTACTAGGAAAGTTGTTGCGACTAGTAGGTTGATTGATAATGCTTCTACAGTTGGAGAATTTTCTCAACCACATAGTGGGTGGGAATTATTTTTATATGAATTCAATAGAAGATATGCCAAATTTCTAGCCAAACATTTATGGGGTTTCAATCTTGGAAGGCTGGTGGTACCAAAAGTGTTTGTGGAAATAGATTTGATGTTGGAATTGGAAAAGCATTATGATGCCAATGATATAAAAATAAAAAAGTGAGAATGGAATTTTCTCCTTGACATAACAAGGGACAAGATTGTGGAAGTGTTTAAACTGAACCCCAATTATCCTGCAACATCAAATTTTTTGACTTATGCAATGAATATGAGAAGAACTGATATGGATATAGGAAAAATATGCTTTCTAGGCATAGAAAGGACGATAAAGGAGGTTTTGGTCCTAAGGACTTGGAGCCCTTTGAGTGTGAAGAGTTTTCCAATTATTTCAAGAACACATACTACTGCTTGAATCAAGCATTGGCTCACAGTTTTGATGCAAGGATACCAACTGCTTTGTTGGTAATGATCATTGATATTAAAAATTGGAATTCCAACAAGGGATTCAATTATGCTACATGTATTGTAGAAAAAATGTGCAAGGGTTTGATTGGATTAAAGGATGGAAGTGCCCCATTGTATTTCCCACACTATTCTTTGTTGATGCACATGATTCTTTATGTTGGACAAGAGAAATGGAAGAAGAAAATTAAGCTAGGAAAAAGGATGAGGAGGGAAATGATCTGCCTGTCCAAATGTGGACTCACAATTGGGACCATTTCTATCCACATTCAAATTATATTACTTTCTACAATGTTATCAGGTTTGGTATTTTGAAGAGTATGGGTGTGGAGCCTCTTTACAGAATTTCAAGAGTCATCAGAGATATTATGCACCCCAGAGATGTAGAGGGGCCACCAGAAAATCACAATTGGGTTGATTAGTTTTTGCATTCAGAGTACACTTTAATCAGGGCCTAGGGATCCAAGGTGGCACCTCATTGTTTTCCACTATATGTGTTTGATATGTTGGAATTCATGGAGCTGATGTGACAATTAGATTTTATGGATAAGGATCATTTTAGAGTTCCTAGAAAAGGTTTAGTGGTGACACCACAATGCACATTTGCTTATTTCAAGGCCATTGCAAAAGAAGTTTATGAAAAATTTGGAATAATGCTAAATAACCTTAGGATGCTAGTTGATGAGGTTAGAAACTTTGATCCGAAAGATTTTGTGAATGATATGAAAAGAAAGAAGGGTTTATCTGAATTTTCTCATAAATTTCTATATAGTGACAACGTGATTATAAATTTGACAACCGGTGGAGAAGTGACATCAAGAAAGGAGTGGACTACCATTTGTGGCATTGAAGAGGATATAATGAAGAGGAATGAATTCTATGTCAGTTCGTATGATGAGATTCAGGACCCTTTAGAAAGGGATATGGAAAAATTGAATGATTACCAGAATGGTGTGTTTAAGGTAAAGGTTAAAGAGGCTACTGAAAAAGCACAAGCGCTCTTAGAGAAACAACATGAAGTAATGGATATTCCAGAGTAGCCTTCAAAAATTGGAGGAGATACTAAAATAATTGGGGAAGAGCAGTATGTAGAGCATGTGCCAAATGATGAGGAGGTAGATATGAGGTTCCCTTCCCCTAAAATAAATGATGCTCTTGATTCTCATGTTCCCCATGATA
The DNA here is from genome assembly GCA_007258455.2 of Sequoia sempervirens. Taxonomy (NCBI): domain Eukaryota; kingdom Viridiplantae; phylum Streptophyta; class Pinopsida; order Cupressales; family Cupressaceae; genus Sequoia; species Sequoia sempervirens. Next base: position 120,356,899 of record VDFB02000007.1, on the reverse strand, counting down.
TAATTTTAAAGTGACAATCTGATGAGGAGGTTGATGATGATCCAAGGATAAAGGCTTGTGATGAATTTCTTGTGGATGATGCTTTTGTGTAGACCAAGGAGTTTAAAGAGTTCATCATTCAAGAAAGAAGCTAGGACATAAAATAGAGAATTGAATAGGTTAGAACTAGTGTGGACCCTTCTCAATAGGAAGAAGTAGAGAAAGCATAAGAATAGAAGATAATAGTTGAGATAACAACCATTACCCCTATCGAGGCTAGGAAAATTGTTAAGGAAAGTGGAATAATGTTGCTTCCAAGGTGCACTCTTACCCCTGTTATTTCACTTGATGCAATAAGAAAGGATCCTCAAGCCTCTATATCAGAAGAGCACTTTGACAACTGTGTGTTTGGATAAGGTTTTAGTCCAAAATTGCATGCTCTTGCAATTTGGTCGATGGCGCCTAACACTGGAAAACCTAAGGTTGTCAAGTCTATTTAAGAAGTTATTGGTTCAACTGTGGTGAAGAGGGTCATAGAATAACCTTGGTCCAAATTGCAAAGTTGACTATGCACACTGCCATGCTAAGTCCTGACACTGCACAAATCTCACAAAAAAAATATGATTCATTTTTGAAAGACTACAATATTATTTTGGATGAGTGCAATAAAATGAGAGCCACAACACAAGATAGTTAGTAAATAAGACCATTTCCTTCACCTTCCTCATATTCTTCATATTTTTCAGCTCAAGAAAAGGAGACTTTGGCATTAAGAATTCAAAGTTTGAAGAAAAAGGTGCAAACAGAAAAGGACAATGTCAAGAGAGCTAAGGAGGAGATTTCCAAGGTGGCAAATGATATTTTTGATTATTTTCTAAAGCATAGGGTTGCTAAGATAGTAAAAAAGGCTGATAATGTATGAGATGTATACAAGAATATTCATGAAGCAAATAAGAAGTATTTTCTAGTTCAACATGCATTCCAAACTGAATGGAGCAAGTGGAGTACCAGGTGATGAGGGGCTCAAAGATACTTTTAATTAGTCATTTTATGGTTTAAAAGACTCGTTTATTTTATTAATTAACATGATTGGCGGTAGACTATATGTTGATATATTTACTTGCTTTACTTTATGTTTGACTAATTTGGTAGATATATTAGAGGTAATGCTTTATATTAAATGTGTTGCTTTTGTGATGATATTGATGAGTTAATTATGCAGTTTTAATATTTTACTATCATAATTGGTATCCTATTCTTAAGGATCTTATTTAGGGTTTAAGACTAATGATTGATGACTTAGTTCAAAGATGAAGTTAAACTCCCTATTTAACCACATGAAGACAATCGTTCCATTGATTGCCCAGCTGGATGATGAATCACTGAAGTTTCAAATCAGCTCCTTTTAGTCAGTTTAGGAACTTTTCATCCCAATGTTGATATGGCATTTTCCCTCTGTCTATTTTTTAGTTCTATTTTAGTTATATTTTAGTCTTTAGTTTAGATGCCTTGAAATCTTGGTAGTTAACACCATGTTTTGAATTCAATAAGGATATAGTTATAAATATCCATCTTTAGGTTTTAGAAGGCAGTTAGATGATTTTCGATTGGAATTTGTAATTGCTGCACTACTTTGTTCTACGTCCCTATTTTGATCAATTGGAATGAAAATAAGAAGTTAACTCAAATCACTGTGTTTGAGATCTCACAGAAGGAAGAGCAGGGCCCGCTCAACCAAAGGAATTGACCTTGTGTGGTATTTATCTGAGTTTATTTTATTTCTATTCATTGGATGTTAAATCTAGAATGTTAACATTGTTTGTGTAACATCTAGAAAATGCAATGAAAGGTTAAACAACACACAACAATGCAATCAAGGATCTAATGCAATCTAAGTTAAACAACATAGAACAAAGGAAAGCTAAAACATTAATAACCTGAAAAATCTCACCCAATATCTACATAATTCCATGTATAACCTCGATTGCCCTTCTCCATTTTTCCATTGTAGTATAATTTCCCTCAGATTTCTCTTGTGCAAGTATAGCATGTGATAGTAATTTAGCAAAACGTCGAAGATTCAAATAATAGATATGCTTCCAAAAGTCATAAGATTTTGGGAGAGGCTGAAATGATGAAATACAGATCAATTTATAGGAAATTGATCATTCGAATGACATGCTAGGATCGAAAGATCAACAGACGGTTGAGATCAAAAGATTAGACATGCATTCTGATAACTATTAGTAGCGACATGAGTGATACAAATTAGAAATAGAAATAAAGATTAAATAAATGATTTAATCTTCGAGTTTGGTATTCAAAAACAAAAGAATTATCTTTGCATGACAAAGATAAAGATAGGATTAAAACAACGCTCTGTTCGAATGCACAAACAATATTTAATTAATACACATGTACACGCTAATGAGTTAGAACTAGATGATTGAATGATATGACAAATAGATTATTCATGCAAGCAACTGAGACATTAAATCAAGAGTTAATTGACTGATTTAAATAAATTCCGAGTCGAGTCAAAGTGAATACTTAGATAACTTAGACAATTATCTAAATATAGAAGAATGCGTTAAAATAGATCTTTACGAATTAAATAATTCATTTAATTCAAGATTTGATATTTGAAGAATAATTAAATAAATAAGATTTATTTAACTAAGTGATGAAGGGATTAAATGAATAACTAAATAAATAAAGGATTTATTTAATTATAGTTGACATATGATAAAGGGTAAATTAAATAAAATTTATTTAATTTGACAAGAAGGATAAGGTTAATTAGTAACATAATTAAATAAAAAGCATTTATTTAATTAATCAGATAAAATAAAGACAAGTGTGAATTAATTAAATAATTAAGATTATTTAATTAATAGAAGAAATGAAGACTTTTAGAAAATAGTTAAATAATTGACATTATTTAATCATGACCATAGAAATACAAATTATGAAGAATATTGAAGTCGCAGGCTTAGACCAAATTTCAGTGTCTACATTTGCCCCTCTTTAATACAATATCATTTCAGCATTGTGTCAAAGAAAATTGATCAAAAACATGCCCCAGTCAAAGTAGGATGAGGAAAGATGACGAGGAGGTAGTGGTATGCCCCCTCGAAAGGACAAACAAGTTCAAAGAACATGAGTGTGCTCTTGAAATCGATGAGAGAACTAGAAGATGAAGGACAAAATGATAGAGTAAAATAGATAAGGGTGGTGAAGATGTAAAAAAGAAGAAATGTTAGTGTGAAAAGAAGACGAATAATAAAAGAAATGGTTGTTAGTATTCACAATTTTCGATGTTTTTCCGTATCACAAAAGGCATTGCACTTTATCATCATTGGGCGTTAACTAATACAAATGGAGAAAAACACCGTGATATGACATAGATCAAGGTGTGCAAGGTCATCCACTTGCTAACAATAGATAGTCGTAGACAAGGATTGTCCTAACTCATACTAAGGACACAATTTCCCTAGTCTTTTTGTCAAGAAAAACCACAAACAACAAACAAATAAAAGATAGGTCATGAGACATCATTGCTCCTCTAAATCCTTCATGGGACATCCTTGAGGAAACTAGTAACATGAATCAAAATCAAATTTAAAAGACAGTTGACAGACAACAGTCAAAGAAAATAGAATTCTGATACATCTTTGCTTCTCTAAATCCTTCATGGGACATCCTTGAGAAATATAGTAATAGAATTCCAATCATAAAATAAAAGATAGTCAACAAACAATAGTTAAAGAAAATAGAATTGTGATACATCGTTGCTTCTCTAAATCCTTCATGGGACATCCTTGAGAAATCTAGTAACATAATTCCCATCATAAATTCAAGTGAAATGATAAGATAAATAAGCCATAAAGTCAAAATCCAGTTAAATATTTGCCAAAACTTGATTTGTTTATTTGATTTGTTTTGACTGATAAAAGGATTGATTGATAGAGCTTGGTTTTAGGAGATACACCTATCGGATAAGACTTTGAGTCTGGTTTCAATGTTATGACTATCTATATAAGGCATGGCAAAGCCTAGTTTTAGAAAGACATGTATCGTATAAGACGTTGAGTCTGATGCCATTGATGTGATAACCTGTGTAAGGCTATGTTGATTATTTGAAAATGTCAATATGTAGGAAGGACTCATCCTGTATAAGACATAGATTGTTTTGTTGATATCCGTATTTAGGAAGGAATCATCCTAAATAAGACATAGGTTGATTGTTTTGATGATGTTTGTTTCCAGAAAGGACACATCCTGTAGTAGACATAAGTTGAGCTGTTTTGGTTGTTGCTTTGGCAATTTGTTTGATTTGACTTAGAGACATTGCTGACTTGTTCACCAGATTGATGCATGACTTGATATGATGTGTGGAAAATTGACTGTGTGTGATGACAAACCCTAAAGGACTGACCTAGTGCGGCCTAAGGGGCTCATCGATTGATGGCCTTGCCTACGTTATACACATAGAGACCTCGTAGTTCGACTTGACTTTTACTAACAAGATTGACTACAAGTAGAAGACATGTGTGATAATAAATATGATGAACCCCAATGGATTGACCTAGTGTAGCCTTGGGGGCTCATCAATTGATAGCCTTTCCTACGTTATACATGGAAAGACCTCATAGTTTGACACGACCAATGACCTTGTCATATAGACATATGGATTGAGTCATGATTTTATACAGACAGACCTAAACGAATTGACCTAATGCCTCAGGGGAACATCAATAGATGGCCTTGCCTATGTCTAGTCGTAGAGGCAACGCAGTTCAACAAATGACAAAGACTGACAAGTGCGACTGACTCTAACTCTATTTTTTGAATTTTTGACATGTTTTGATTTTTTTTGGGGTCATTTTAAAGTTTTCTGATGTTTTTGTGTTTTCTTAGGTCATTTTGTGATGTTTTTGGATTTTTCTATGGTTTTATGTCTTCAACACAGCCAATGTAAGAACCAATATGATGCATGTCAAGTGTTTGCCCCCAGTCGAGTATAAGACCAATTGATTATGAATAGGATAAAATGGGGGATATGAAATGCACTCGATGCCAATTGTTCCAAGTTATGGGAAAGATTACCACTTATTACAAATGGTATGTACAAGCAATGGATGGGAAACATAAGTGATATGTATAGGGATAGGGAGTATGTACAAGGTAGTGGACTATGTACAGGGATAAGGAATATGTACAAGGATATTAGATTAGAATAATAGTAGACAAAGGAGCATAGTCAACTACACATGGTGCCTATTTGCCAGGTTTTCACCATGGTACTTATCCAAAGCGCCACCAAAGTGGTTTTCACTATTGGATGAATTATTTCTCTTTACTATTTTCTAAATTTTGTGATTTTTTTGATGTTACCAAGATGCATGTTTTCCAGGTTTTCACCTAGGTAACAATTTTTTTGTATTTTTTTTGCTAATTAAGACAAGGCTCTCATAAGCTGTGTAGAACTTCAAATGAAGACTATTGATTGGCGAGGACAATGGTTCCCCTTTAGGAGTAGAGAGTTGATACGCTCCTGATCCAAAGGCTTATGTAATAATATAAGGTCCTAACTAGTTAGGTTCAAACTTTCCTAGTTTCTCTTTGTCTGCTTGATTCTTTGAGTTCTCCATTAAGACTAGGTCACCAATGCCAAAGTTTCTATTCAAGAACTTCTTGTTATAGCTATGATGACGACAATTTTGATATGCTTGGAGATGATCTAGTGCCTTCTATCTTTGCTCATCTAGGAATTCTAGCTCATGGAGTCTTGATACTCGGTACTCTTCATCATCGATGTTCCCTTTCAAGGATACCCTCAGGGAAGGAATCTCAACCTCAATAGGAAGAATGACTTCAAAACCAAATACTAGTGAATATGGAGTGGCACCAATGGGAGTACAGATGGTTGTGTGATAAGCCCATAAGGCAGGATTAAGCTGTAAATTCCAATCACGTCCAACATCATTGATAGTCTTTTTGAGGATTCTAGTGATAGTTTTGTTAGATTCCTCTGCTTGGCCGTTACCTTGTGGGTAGTATGGGGTGGAAAAATGATGTTGAATATGGAATTCTTCACAAAGATGGCACACTTCTTGGTTCTTGAATGGACGACCATTATCTGTGATTATGGACTGAGGGACACCATACTAACAGATGATATAGTTCAGGATAAACTTAGAGATCTTTGTTCCGGTAATGTATGTCATGGGAATAGCCTCAATCCACTTTGTAAAATACTCGGTGGCAGTAATGATGAACTTGTGGCCATTAGATGATGTGGGATGGATCTTACCTATGAGGTTGAGTCCCCATTGGGCGAAGGGCCATGGTGACATTATGGGATGAAGCTCCTATGCTGGTGCATGTATCAAGTCTCCATGAACCTGACACTAGCGAAATTTATTTACAAAGACATATGAGTCCTTTTGCATAGTAGGCCAATAGTAACCCAGTCTCATAATATTTTTAGCTAAGGTAGGACCACTAGAATGGGAACCACAGATACCCTCATGCACCCCATGCAAGGTTGCTTATGCTTCATCAGAATCAAGACATCTCAGTAGGGTATTATCTAAGGCACGTCTATATAAGGTGTCTCCGATGATGGTGTATTTGGCTGACTTACGAAGGAATGTCCTACGCTGATTATTTGAAAGGCTAGTGAATATGATTTAGAATGGAGGTAGCCATAGATTTCTTTGTACCATGGGAAATTAGGACCAACAATGTCACATACCATCTCAAAATCTAGGATATCGTAGGCCGGGACCAAAAGCTGTTCTACCAAGAACTCAAAATTAGGCACGTTGCTAGGAATGTCTAGAAGTGATGCAATTGTAGCCATAGCATCTATTGCCTTGTTTAGAACATGAGGTATCTGATGAAATTCAACCTTGTCAAAGTACTCAAAACTATCTGCCATGTGTTTGTATGGAGCAAGCTTCTTATCCTTAGTCTCATAATCGTCATTTACCTGTTTGATTACTAGTTGAGAATCACCATAGACTAGTAGGTTCTTAATTTTTGACTTGATTGCCATGCGTAACCTTGTCACTAGAGCTTCATACTCTGCTATGTTGTTGGTACATGGAAACACAATCCTGAATGACTTAGGGATGGAATCACCCTATGGTGTGATAAATAGTATACCAACCCTTGAGCCATGATTTGTATGTGAGCCATGAAAGTATAGTTTCCATGTTGTGTTTGTGTCAATTGTGAATATAAACTCATCAGGAAAGTCTGAAACTATTGGGTGGTCTGCTTGTATTGGTGCGTAGACTAATTGATCAACAATGACTTGTCCTTTAATAACATTTCTCTCTACATATTGGATATCATACTCACTAAGTATCATAACCCATTTGGCCAGTCACCCTGTTAATGTTGCTTTGCTTAGAAGATATTTCAAAGGATCTATTTTGGAAATCAACATTGTTTGATGGTTTAGCATATAGTTCCTAAGTTTTTGAGTAGTAAATACTACTGCAAGATAGGCACGTTCAATGGTACTATAGTTGAGCTCATAACCTACCAAAGTCTGACTGATATAGTATACTGCCCTTTCATGACCTTCATCATCATTCTATGCAAGCAATGCTTTGAGTGATGAATGGGTTGCTGAAATATAAAGAATCAGTGACCATCCTTCAATAGGTGGCATTAAGACTGGTGGTGTGAGTAGATACTCTTTGATCAGTTGAAAAGCCTCTTGGAACCTAACTGTCCATGCAAAGGGTGCCCCTTTCTTAAGTAAATGTTGAAAAGGATGTGTCTTATTTGCTAACTACACTATAAATATTTTGATAGATTGCAGTCTCCCTTGTAATGTCCTTAGCTGACTAAGATTAGTTGGTGGAGGCATGTCTATGATTTCTTTTACCTTGGCTAGATCCACTTCAATGGCTCATCTAGAAATGATATACCCTAAAATCTTTCCTGATTGTATGCCAAACACACATTTCTTGGGATTGAGTCTCACTTTATACTTCTCTAGCCTTTGAAATATCTTGTCTAAAACCTATAAATTTTCTTCCCTTGTCTTGGATTTAACTATAAGGTCATCGACATAATCCTCCATAAGAGTGTGTACAAGATCGTGAAAAATAGTGGTCATGGCACACTGATAGGTTGCTCCAGCATTCTTGAGTCTGAAGGGCATAACATTCCAACAATACATTCCCAAAGGACATGTGAAAGCTGTTTTAGGTTGGTCTTCAGTTGCAATTATGATCTGATTATACCCTGAAAATCTATCCATAAGGGACAACATCTCATACCCTACTGTCATGTCCACTATCATGTCTATGTTAGGCAAAGGGAAGTCATCCTTAGGGAAAGCCTTGTTGATATATCTAAAATATATGTAGATGCAGATGCCCCCTATTGGTTTAGTGATTGGTACAAGATTGGAAATCCAATCTGCATAGTTGATTGATCTAATGAAACCAACGTCTAACAATTTCTTGAGTTTTTCCTTGACTAGTAAAGCAATCTGTAGGTGCATTTTCCTCAATTTTTGTTTCACTAGTTTTACACCTGGTTGTAAGGGAAAGTGATGTAGAACAAGTTTAGGATCTAGCCTAGGCATGTTTGCATATGACTAGGAAAAACTTATCTGTCTCTATGTGAAGAAGTTGTGGAATTCTGGCTGCTCTTCTTTTGTCAATGACGCTGCAAAATAGACCAGTCAAGGATTCTCTTCTGTGCCTATGTTGACTTCAACTGATTCTTCAACAAGCATGGGTGATTTTTCCTATGCAAAGGGGATAATGTTCAAACCTCCATCCTTAGGTGCCTTAGAGAGGTTTTCACCTTCGAATGAGTCCTTTATTTTTTCTTTTTCATTGTCTAGAGGCCCCTTTCGGTTTTCACCTAGAGACTCATCTTTTTTTTTTATCTTTTTTATTCTTTTTCTCATTTTTGCAACTGGAGGGTTGAAAAAATTCCCCAAAATATGCTTTTTTATCCAAGTCAATGGTAAAACCAACCTTGTGATCAACACTAGGTATGACTTCTCTTATTCCCAGGAACTCAACAATTGCCTTGTGATTCTCAAAAATGTCTAAGATAGGTGTGTCTTGTTGGTCCCAATCAATGTGTTGGGGATAAACTAAGGGACTGCCATCATAAAAGTTGTCAAAGTTCAAGGGGGTCAAAGTAAGGACTAAATTGTTCATATGGTCACAAAAGTTTTGTACCAAGTCCTTTTTTCTTTGTGGTTTAGATCTAGGTGGATTAAGAGGTGGGCCTAATGCCAAGGTTTGGTTATCTGAAACAGATTTATCAGGTTGCCAAGAGATAGGATCAAGAGATTCCCAATAGTAATGTTTAAACCATTCCTCCTTTGCCATAATCTTTGGTGGACAGGAATTCAATGGATTTGATGAGGATTTCAACATTAAGTCAAGTTCTCCAAATAGCTTGTCAAGGTTCATGGAAGAGGTGGAGGATATAGAATCCCACTCATATTCGTTTGAGTCTGGGGAATCACAGTAGTATTAGTCAGATGGCTCATGAGATATATCAATATCTTCTGAAGCACTTACTTCCTTGATTAAGGGTTATGTGGTACTAGGAGCGCCAATTTGAATTGGTTGAAACCCAAGCCCTAAACATTTTGGCCACTGAGAAACAAAGATTGGTTCAATCCTCCCATCTTGATGTAAGCCTAAACCACTATGTCCATTATATCCCTTGCTCTACATGATTGTGAAACCTTTGCCATATAGATCTATAGGAATGTGAGCAAGTGAGAGAGGTTCTTAATTATCTTCTCTATAGAACCATGAGGTGACATCTTCTCTATTTACGACTTCTTTGCTTAATTCTCCCCATTTAGTGAAAGTTGTTGTGGGAGGAATGTGTATAGTGACCATAGATTGTCTCCTATCTGGTGTAGGTAAACCGTATGACTTAGGAGGAATCAAATGGATAACACAATAAGATGTCTTCATGTAATATTCTCCACAACCCTTATCTTGGATCTCGAACCTAGGAGTGGTAGGAAATGAAGGTGAAGTGGATGTTCTAGTGAGAGTGGAAGGATTGACATAGTGAGATGAATTGGAGGATGAAGCCTCTTGGTTTACTGGCACTTGGCATTGGGGTATCTCTTTTAGATTGGAGCAATATTGGAATGGATCTGGGTCACCATTTATTGTTATTTCAATGTCATTGTAAGGGAATTTGAGACATTGATGATACGTGGAAGGGATTTTCTTCATGGCATGAATCCATGGTCTGCCTAGTAGAAGGTTGTATGGAAGGGTGAGATCCAAGACTTGGAATTTTGTCTCCATTAATGCAGGACCAATTCTGATAGGAAGTGGTACCACCCCCTTTGATTTCCATTCGTCATCGTCATAAGCCTTAATGACAATAATTTTGGTTGTGTCTATGCATTCCTCCGAGAACCCTAATGCCTTAATCAATTTTAAAGTGCACATATTTAACCATGCTCCTTTGTCTACCAAAACTCATCTAACTTTGGTGTCGTCAACAAGGACTTCAAGATGTAAAGGGTCATTATGATTTGTCTTTTTAGTTGCATAGTCTTGTTCGGAGAATGTGGCATGATGATTATTGGTCAAGTAGCCTACCATTTCCTGGAAATGATTGACATCGAGATCATTAGGGACAATGGTACTTTGTAAAGCTTTGTCTAAAATGGATCGATGCTTAGGGGAGATACATAATAGTTCGAAGATGGAGATTTGGGTTGGGGTCTTCCCTAATTGATCAAGTAAGTTATAGTGCAACTTGGAAGTTTGCAGTGTTTGATGTGATGGAGGACCTTGGATAGTGATCTTAGTATGACGAGTGTTGACAACACACTCGGGAGTTGTATTGATGGTAATGGTATTGATATTCTCATTGGTGGCGTGAAGGTGATTAATGATTTTGCCACTATTATAATCATGCTTGATATTTGCATAGTTGGCCGACATATTGGTTTTGTTACTCAAACTGGGGAAATTTCCTTTCCCATGGTCATGTAGTGGATTAGAAAAGACTTGGTGATTAGTGTTTGATGACTTTTGTTTCTGTCCGCTAACTTCAATAATTCTCTTCTTGACAAGATCTTGTATGATATTTTTTAGTTGGTGACAATTTTGTAGGTTATGTCCCTTAGTTCTATGATAATCACCAAAGGCATTGTCATCCAACCAAACTGGTTTAAATTATCTTGGATTGTATTGTATTGGCTCTTGAAACTGTATAAGATTATGTTTTAATATTTGTTTAAACACTGACTCGATGGGTTCCCCTAAGGGAGTGAACTCACATTTTTGAAACCTCCTCTGTTGTTGCGAACGTTGAGTATTTTGGACTGTGTTGGGAGGTTGATTGATAATGTTAAGTGTCTTGGTAGAAAGGTTAGGTCCTCGTAATGTGATGATTGGTCCTGCTTGTATAGTTTTAGCATCAACTACCCCATCATTGGTAACATTTTTGTTTTGAGACCAAAATCTATTTCTATCATTGGGGGTTTTTTGCACTATTGGATTTCTATTGGATGTCGGTGTCTTAAGTTCTCCCTTTTCAATGAGATCCTTTTCTATTATAACCCCTTTTTCCACTAGTTCCGAAAAGGATGTACAACAATGTACCCTTAAGTTACTCAGTTTTGCATTGAGGTTTTCTTGGAACATAGTGACTTTTTGTTTTTTAGGTATCTCGACAGGACACCGGCTGGCTATAGTCCTCCATCTCTAGAATAAAGCGATGAAATTTTCTCCTTCATCTTGTGTTGTGTGACACAAGGTTGCTATATTTATCTCATGGTCTATGTTGAAGGACAATTGCTCAAAATTTTCAGCCAATTCACCCCATGATTTGATGCCATGTCTAGACCTGAAAACCACTCGAGTGCAATTCCTACAAGACTTCTTGGAAATAGTCTCATAAGATATGTGGGGTCATAAGCGAAATCTATGCACATGGTAGAAAATTCCCTTATATGTTCTATCAAATTTTGTTTTCCATTGTACTTAGGAAGATTCGATATGACATACCTGTGAGGGAAAGGTGTCATGTACAATGATTTATCAAAGGGAAATGGGCATATGTCCTTTGTTGAAAAGGTTTTCTTAGTTGACACCACCATGTTATCCATTTGTGTTTGTAGTGCATGCATTTGTGTTTGCAAGACATCAACTTGGGTTAATGATGTGTTGGGCGGATTATGTAGATCTATGTATGTATTTTGAAATCCAAGGTCTCGTGATGAGTTTTGATTGAATTTTGGTGAATGTGTTTTGATTCAGAATCTATGTGAATGGGTTTTGACTTGGAATTTGTGAGAATGGATTCTAATTCAGAATCTATGTGAATGGATTCTAACTGCCAATCTAGGAGAATGGATTCTGCTTGCCATATTGGAAAGAGGGAATTCCTCTTGTCTATGTAGTCTGTGGTATAGTACTAGCAACATGAACACTAGGTATGGCTATTGACTGTGGTATGGTACTGGTGACACTAAAATTTGGTGTAGAAGCTAATGTTTTAGATCTTTTGTTCCCAACAAGAGGACCGAGGGAGTGGACGATGATGCCCCTACAGTGAAATTAAATCTCGATGTCATGCTAGATGTACCAAATGGAGACGTATGGACTATCATACTCTGTGTAGGTATGCCAGATGGTATGGCTGTATTAACCTGAGGTATAGAGGTACTAGCAGTGGTTGAATTTGTCCCTTGTGTAGGTTGAGTTTGTAAGGTGCTAATATCAAATCCTGTAGGTAAGGTAGCACCTTCAGCTAACAATTTGGCTAAGTAGCATTGGCGATCATTTGCTAGATACTCATCTACAAAAGAGGCAAATTCAGGGTCTTGTGCAATAGCCTCTATGTCTTCTGATCTAATGTGTCCTTGAGGGTCTCTAGTGGTGAATTTTTCCAACAAAGTCCTATGAGGTCACGACGAGAATGGATTGATGAATTCATTTGGGTTCGACATCTTTTCTCTCTCTTTTCTCTTAGACCTAGTTTCAACCATGTAAGATAGGCCCAATATGCGAGGAATGTAAAACTACGTCTATGGATAGTATGACTCTAGTATATGCTTTTGGTATTTTTTGAATGCAAAATAAGGAATGTCTAAGATGACGCTAGTCTAAAATGACAATATCTAAAGATGCAAAGTCTAAGCAATCTTCTAAGGGAATCAATTTTGTAAACTTGAGATGAGGGTACCAACTACCTAAAGTCTAACCAAGGTGTCAATTTAGTTATGTCAAAGAACCAATGTAGGAATAAGATGAAAGATAAGGTGAGTTTCCTAACTAGACCGATGAGCTAGGAGGACTCTCTATAGGACAAAGGATATGATGATAGGACTAGTTTCAATGACAGATTTCATTGACGCTATGATTTTTCTAGAGTGTAAAAAGTGGACCTATTCTAAAGTTTGTAAAAGTGACCTTCCTAAAAGTTTTATCTAAATATAATATGTAGTCTAAGATGAAACTAAAACTCAAAATTAGGATGATTATAGTTATGACTAAATGATACCTAAAGGATGCAAAATTGAGCAAATCATTTTAGGTTTCTATCCAAGGACTATTGTGAAAAGACAGATCAAAGACTGGTATTACTGTGTTGACTGGACTGCGACTATAAATGATGGTTTTCTAACAATCAGGCAGATGCATCACCAAATCTGAAAAATGTGGTTATGTTTCACAATTGCGGTTTTCTAGGGATTAGTTGCACTTTTTTGGTAAAATTCGATATTTGGTATTAGATAGTTGCGGTGTAGTTTCTAACAGATGCGACTTGTGATGGCAATTGCGACTTAGACTGTATCAAATGCAGTTTTCTAAACTTTGTTCACTGTAAAAGTTCTGCAACAGTGGAAAATGCGTTGTTCCAGATTGCAGTTGCAGCTCACCTTTTCAGATGTGTCACAAAATATCACAAGTGTAGTCTTCCAGTAACAAGGTTCATGATAGAAGCGACTAAGTTATCAGATGCGGTGTAAGACTAAACAAATGTGTGTTTTTATGATAGATGTGACTCAAGTTTTAATAGATGTGAGCTATATTGACAGATGCGACTCAACGTTAAACATATGCGACTTAAAGTTGAATAGATGCGACTCAAAAAGACAATTGCGAGTCTCTGGTGAACAGTTGTGACTCTGTTGACATTTGCATTTTTCCAGTGAATGGAGATATAAAACTAACATTATTTTTTGTGATCAAGTTTCAGAAAACAAAGACAATCATAAGACAAAGTGTTTTCAGTTTGATTTTGGACTCAAAGAACGTTTAATTTGACAACAAACAAGCACATCCTAGGCTGTGTAGGACAATATTTACTGAGTTCTCACTTGGTTTCCCAACTACGCTTATTCAAGGCAGATGATTAGTACCTTGAACCCTCTCACTGCCCTCCATGACTCATTAACATCATTCAAGGAAGCCAAGCTATAGTACCCATGAACATCCCATGGCATACTTTCATCTCTACACATGAACCGTAAGAATATGAGACGGCTTCACAGGTCCGACCTGCTGCACCAGTAAATAGAAGGATTTTGGACACTATAGACAAAGGTGTTTAATTCGGGCATTCCATTCATAGGGAATGATCCATGTAGTGAGAATCCCCTTTCAAATCCATCTCGTCGGAACCATACACGTGATTCGTTGGGATTTCCCCAAGAATCCACTTTTATATACTGGCTGGAAGTCCCTCGGGTTCAGGGTACTACCAGTCTGAGTCATCTTGAGGTGAGTACTTTTTCCCACTAGGATAGGCCCAATTTCTAGAGTCAGTAACCATTTCTCTTACACCCAGGATCACATAGATGCGCAAGGGGAGAGGATACTTTGATGTACCGAATCATGAGGGTAATAAAAAAATTATGCTTTCGCACCAAACACAGTAGACACTTGTTAATTTTAATCCAAATGAAAGATTTGCTACACTACCAACAAATTTGTTTCAAAAATTGAACTATGGTGTTCAACATGCGTTCTGTAGAAAGATTCATTAGTAGTTTTGATATTGGTCTTCGACTATCGATCTGCAAAAATTTGTTAACTCCTCAAGACACACGCTAAAAATAGAAGATTAGCGAAAATAAAAACATGAAAGGACGCTGTAAATTAAAAATCTAAACCTAAAGATTTACCAATCAGATGCATCATTTTCTCTGTCAGATGCGTTGCAAGATTTTACTAGTCAGTTACAATTCAAAAAATAACAGATGCATAAGTATTTTTTTAGATTCATCATTTTCGATATCAAATGCAGTCCATTATTTCAATTGTGTCATTTTGTCAAGCAGCTACATCTTTGAATGTCAATTGCGTCATTTTATCAAATAGATGCGTCATTTCGTACAAAAATGTGCAAAAAAATGAATAAAAGTCTACGGATACGTGAAGATGGTGTCTTCACGTCGGGTTCACCAAATGTAACATCTAGAAAATGCAATGAAAGGTTAAACAACACACAACAATGCAATCAAGGCTCTAATGCAATCTAAGTTAAACAACAGAGAACAAAGGAAAGCTAAAACATAAATAAACTGAACAATCTCACCAAATATCTATGTAATTCCATGTATAACCTCAATTTCCCTTCTCCATTTTTCTATTGTAGTATAATTTCCCTCAGATTTCTCTTGTGCAAGTATAGCATGTGATAGTGATTTAGCAAAACATCGAAGATTCAAATAATAGATATGCTTCCAAAAGTCATAAGATTTCGGGAGAGGCTGAAATGATGAAAGACAAATCAATTTATAGGAAATTGATCATTTGAATGATAGGCCAGGATCGAAAGATCAACAGATGGTTGAGATCAAAAGATTAGACATGCATTTTGATAACTATTAGTAGCGACATGAGTGATACAAATTAGAAATAGAAATAAAGATTAAATAAATGATTTAATCTTCGAGTTTGGTATTTGAAAAAAAATAATTATCTTTGCATGACAAAGATAAAGATAGGATTAAAACAACACTTTGTTCAAACACACACACAAGATTTAATTAATTAAATAAAGATATTTAATTAATACGCATGTGCATGCTAATGAGTTAGAACTAGAGGACTGAATGATATGACAAATAGATTATTCATGCAAGCAACTGAGACATTAAATCAAGAGTTAACTGACTGATTTAAATAAATCCCAAGTCGAGTCAAAGTGAATACTTAGATAACTTACACAATTATCTAAATATAGAAGAATGCATTAAAATAGATCTTTAAGAATTAAATAATTCATTTAATTCAAGATTTGATATTTGAAGAATAATTAAATAAATGAGATTTATTTAACTAAGTGACAAAGGGATTAAATGAATAATTAAATAAATAAAGGATTTATTTAATTATAGTTGACATATGATAAAGGGTAAATTAAATAAGAATTTATTTAATTTGATAAGAAGGATAAGGTTAATTAGTAACATAATTAAATAAAAAGCATTTATTTAATTAATCAGATAGAATAAAGAAAAGTGTGAATTAATTAAATAATTAAGATTATTTAATTAATAGAAAAAATGAAGACTTTTAGAAAATAATTAAATAATTGACATTATTTAATCATGACCATAGAAATACGAATTATGAAGAATATTGAAGTCGCAGGCTTAGACCAGATTTCAGAGTCTACAGTTTGAATCATTTTCAGCAATTGTGTTCAATCACTTTTAAGTTTATTTCATCATGGTTAGAATGGTTTGTTAGATTCGTTATAAAGTTTATTGAGTTAATCAAGATTTAGATGCTATTTGTAGGAATTAAGTTTGGTAATTATCTATTGAGTTTAATTAAAGCGATGATGGAAACTTATGGAAAGATGAAACTAAAATTTGTTTGGAATCTATTCATAGAAATTAGTATTTATGTTTTATAGATTAATCATTATTTCCTTGCAATTTATTTATGTTCTTTAAAATAGCATTTATTTTCCAGCAAATGTTAAGATAGATTTCTTTTGAAGTCAATTATAATTAAATTTGGATTTTGAGATCTAGATTAAGAATTAAGGTAAATTTTAGTCTTTTCCATGAATCAATCTCAATCAAGTCAAATGAAGTCAGAAATAAGTTGACAAAACTTTAAATTAGGAAATAAGATAGAATTAATCCTTAAGAATTAGTCACTGAAGTTCAGCTCCTGAGAGCTCTTGAAAGCTCCTGAAGGAGCCAAACCAAAACTAGAAGTCATTGTTTATAGTGCAAAACCCCCCAAAAATCTATGACCACCATCCTTATCACATATAGCTCTAAGACACACCCAATTCGATGATTAATTGACAAAATGATGCAACTTGTGACATCAATGACCTTGCCCATCACCAGGGTTGGAGCATTAAAAGAAATGATGCCTCAAATGCAAGAAGACCCTGAGGCTCCAACCAACATCCCTAATATGTTAAAGGAAATTGATTTATTAAGTGAGATTACAACATTCCATGGAAAGCTAGGTATGCAATTATAGAATAAGATGCAAATGTTTAGAGATATGGAGGGGCATGATATGCCCAAGATATTAACTGATGAAGGTGAATTGAAGGAGTTTGTTGCATGGAAAGATGAGTTGGGAGGCCTACTCCCATATTTCAATCCAATGCATAGTCTCACTGATTACACCATGTTGAACCTATCTGTGGACAATATGACAAGAATTGAAGTGAGGGTGGACGCATTTTTCAAAGAGGCCAAGATATTGATTGATGTAAGATATAACCAACATAATACAAAGGTGCAAAAATTTCTGGACATGAAGTGGCCAACTAAGGAGGAATATAATACATGGCTTGAAAAATTCATAGATTAAGCCTATGATGAGGTATTAAAAAATATAATATCCTCTTAGCTAATTGATGAAAAATGTGATGATGTGGATGGGGCCTGATTTTCTCTCTTTTTATTGTTCTCTTGTTTTTAAAGTTTTTGCTGACTTGGCACACATGTAGAAGAAATTTTGCTCGTGAAGAAGATGTTTTGGTGCTACTACAATGATGAAAGATTCCTTTTGGAAGGCAGAAAAATCTTCTTCAGCGAATGGAAATAAGTTTTGTCTTATATGTTTCCCCCCCTCATCAAAATGTAAATGTAATCACTTGTGTAAGTTTTAAAATTCAAATTTAAATGAATGTCAAATGTAAAATGTGACTGTAAGTGTAATTTTTCTTGAATCTTGTTGCTCCCATGTTTTATAAATGGGAATTCAAGGCCAATTGCATGGGTCTTTGGTGGGTTAAGCATTTGAACTCATGTAATGAGATTTTGTAATTCAAGCACAAATGAATAGAATAGTTTGAGTCTTAGGTATGAATTCTAGTTTGTAATAGGCATAATAGTTTTACAATAGTAATTCCATTTGAATGAGAATTACAAATTCTTGAACAATTTCTCTCCTATGTATTTTGTCACATGAATTATGAATAGAATGATCAAGGATATTTTATTGGTCTTCAATAGTTTGGTTGAGTGTATGGTTTTGTCTCTACTTTAATTCAAATAATTAATTAAATTCTTTGATGAGATCATGGTTTATGTGATTAAGTATATGGATTAATAAGTAGTTTCTATTATGGGAGATCTTGAGTTGTTTTATTAAAAGGAAATATCATAGTAGTCTATAAATGCTAAGTTTAATTATTGATGTATTACATTTTGTTGCAAATTTGAATCTGTCACCCATGGATAAAGCACTGTTCTATTAATTTAGTAAATTTTAGAGTTATTGAGTTCGCCCCACCTTTCAAAGAACACAATCATAAAGAAAGCATTCATGCATCTTAAATTGTTGCTGAGTTCCATCTGAGGTCATTCATTCTTTGCTTTAAATGATTACTGGTTAAAAAAATTGCCAGATTCTTGAAGGTTTTCATTTAATTTAAAGTTTGTGAGAATGTATCTATTATTCACAATGTCTGTGGTAATTTGGCACAATATTATCATCTAGTACATTGTAGGGATCACCCTCCTAGGTCCTATAGAGCCCGAAGTGAAGAGGTAAAGCCTAACAATCTTTCACCTAGTCGTTGGCCAATCCTCACCTTTGTTGATCATTGAATTACGAAAAATTCATAATCAATTGTTGAGATTAAGTTTGGTTCTTAAAAAATAACCAACATGTTCCATTTTCATTTTGGAGTTCTTGCCATCTTCTCGAGTTCTTTTGGGAAGAGGAGGATGATTGTGAAAATGAAGAAAATTGAAAAGAGGGTTTGGAGTGAGTCTTCCACAATTGGATAACAAAACTATTGGTAAGGTTTACCATTTTTGTTAGATCCTTGTTTAAGTGTAAAGGAATGTTTGGAGTGTTGATCTTTGTTTGTGAAAATTTATATGAAATTCAATATTAAATCCTTTGTGATAATTGTTGTAGGATGTGTGTTGGGGTTTGTCTTGGTTAAATGAGATTCCACCTTGTTTAAGATGTGAATGCAAATTTTTGTAATCTACAATGTATGTTATTGTAAATATTATAGGGTGTAAATTTGTTAAGGAATCCATGTGAATAGTGGTTGTGTGTGCATTGGAAAAACTATGTGCCCCTAGCTCGGGGGTGGGTTGTGCAACAACCCTACAGTTGGGTGGAGAGTCATTGGAACATGTATTTTTGGTTGTCTTTATTTTACAGGTCTATGGGTTAAAGAGGAAAGCTATGATGGAGAATTCCTAAGATAAATCTCTCAAAGAAAATTATTCATGATTATAGATTGGGTTTGAATTTCAGGTCTTCATCAAAAAATATATATAGGGTATAGTAATAGAAAATGATTTATTAATTTGAATTAAATTTAAAGGAAGAAGGGTTGTTCATTTATTGTGGTTCCATGTTATATATAGATGAATTAAACAAACTAACTATCCTAAGAAAAATAGTTCTATTTATTTTTACTTAATGTATTTGCGCATTAGGGAATAAGTTTTGTTTTGAAGTTATTGTGAGAAAATTAATTGTCACCATTGCTAGTATAAAATATTAGCACAATTTGAAAAAAAGAAATTTTTTTTGTCTAACTAATGGAGTATTTGCAAATCCAATATAAATATCTAGTTAATGGAGCATTTGAATATGTTCATAATTTTATAATATATATACATATAACTTCAAACATTGAAGAAAAATTGATATACATATAATATATATTAATATTGATATATATACATATATTAATATTGATATATATACATATATTAATATTGATATATATTATATTTAAATCTAATTAATCAACATTTATATATATTATATAAATATATAAAATACATCCCCCCATTAATGGGGCTCCAGGGGCTCATTCTACGGGTGTTCCAAGGTTGGGAGTGGTGTGGGTTGCTTTAGAAGAGGGTTGAGTGAAAGTGAATTTTGATGGAGCAACAAGAGGGAATCTGGGGAAAGTGGAGATGGATGTGCGATCAGAGATAAAAATGGTGCAATTTTGATGTCCAAATCTACATACTTGGGGGTAGGGACTAACAATGAGACAAAATTCAGAGCTTCTTTATTGGGCTCCAATATGCAAAGAAGGAAGAATTAAAGAAAATCCATTTGTGAGGAGACTTGCTGATAATGATAAATGTGATATATCAAGGATGGACATCGAACTGGAAGTTGAGGAAATGGTTAGCACCTATAATGAAAATATTAAGTAAGATGGAAGAATTCAAAGTATCACATTCTTTTAGGGAAGGAAACAATGTGACTGATGAGTTGGACAAAAAGTCCATGATGGTGGGGGTGGTATAATAAAATAATGCAACACAAACTTGGTTGGTTGATAACTTGAGGAACTCAAAGATCACAAAAGGCTGAATGATGATGAGTTAGGCCATAGAATTATGGGAGATAATGGTGGAATGATATTTTGACAGGCTTGCCCAAACCTCAAGATCAAAGTGTGGATGCAAATAAACTTATTAAACTCAACATTGGTAGAGTAAAATAAAAGTTGCATTCGACTGAGTAGAAAAGGATGGACACACTAATAAGATTGGAATCCCCAAGGAGAAAAATGTCTTTTTTGGGGGAGATATCAGAGAAGTGTTTGGGTGTAGTTTATAAAATGAGGCATGGTTTGATATTGCATGCAACAAAAATGGTTTCAGAGAATGAATTTTTGAAGGCCAACCATAGAAATAGGGTTAATTCAGACATTTCACCATGTTCTTAGCAACAGGTTTGAATGCAAGGGAAACAAAGGAAATGGTAGAAATAATCTATTGAAAGTTGATATGGAGCAATTTTTTGGGTGGTTTAGAGGATGTGTTAGAGAATATGGATGTGAAATAGGGGATATCTCTATCGAGAGATTCTTATTAGTAAGCATGGAAAGCTACTAGAAAAATTCCCACTTATCTTTGTAGTAGACCCTTCGGCCATAACAAAGTTTCAAAATATAACATAGAGGAGGATTCTATTCTTGAAGAGGATTCTGGGTTTGGCTCGAGACGAAGGGGTTGAATGGCTATAGGAGTATATACATGAAGAAAGGCTGGTGGAGGTAGATGAGACTACAAACTAGAGGGGCACGAGAAGTGTGGAGGACTTAGTGGTAGGGGGTAAGGAGTTAGTGACTGGCACTAGTAGCACGTGAGAGGAGTGATGTGATGTTGAAGGGGTATGAGGTCCAGTGTGTAGGTGTCAAAATTATATGTATACATCTTTGGATGTAATAGTTTGAACAATGTTAATGTATAAGGGTCTTAGGCTTTGGTGTTGTCCAATGCTTTGATTTTATAGTAACGGAGCTTGTATCTAGTTTGTGAGGCCTGTTGATATGCCTCATTTTGGCTTTGTAATGTTGATACTTTGATACTTTTAAGATATGATCACAACCACCTTCAATTGCTTTTGATCGATCAATATATATATATATATATAATAGATATGAATATATATATATATGTATATAAAAATTAGGTAATATATATGTATTTATTTTTCATGTATCTAAAGAGTATTAATTAAATTATTAAAGAAATATTATAAAAAAATTATAAATAATAAATGTAATTTTTTTTAAAGTTACAGGGTGGTTGACCTAACCAACTTGGGTCGGTCTATGCATATTTACAGGCCACCCAAGGGGGCAAATGCTGAACCTTGGGGAAGCCTCACCCCCATAAGTGGGCTATATTTAATTTAATTTAATTATTAAACACAAATAAATTTTCATTGGAAATATACACTGCTTGATCAACTTAAGTGATGGTCCTTTCATGCCATTGGCACACATAGTTGGTACTTTGTTCATGTGGTTTGATGACATCACTTTGGTTCACACATGCTTGGGAATATCTTGAAATTCTTGGCCTATTAAAGGTGAAATCTTTTGATGGCAGCCTATTAAATAATGCATCTAATTTGTAGTCCTTTCAATGATTCAATTTTCGAGGTGGATTCGTGCTGGGTTACCACTTGTTCTAAGCTCCACATGTATTTTCAGTTGCCTTTCCCTATATTCGAGTACAAGACTTAATTGCTTGCACATTTGGGTTTTTATTGTGGATCTCTTTAAATCCTAGATGGCTCCTTTCTATTTTATTTTGCATTTGAGCTCTTTGGGCATCTGCTTCAATTGGTCTTGCATGGATAGCCTTTTTAGAGTTCTAATTAAGCCCAAATTTCATGAGGTGTGTGTTTGGCATAATTCCCCCACTAAATTATTGCAAACTGCCTTTATAATCCATTGTCCTTAGGTGGAGGAAGATGTCATGGATGTTTTGGGTTGTGATTGGCTTGAATTGCACCCTATGGCTCTGCCTCACAAGCTAGCTTCTATTTTTGTTTCTAATTTGATGGAAGTTTTATGGTGTAACAAGACAATCAAATTCATTGCAGGAATTTTTTGTTACCACATGTTTGTCCAACGTTTATTTTGGATACAACTATGAAATCCTATGATCTTCATGTTGGTAAAAATATTTTGGGTGGGGTTATTTTGCAGGGTGCACCTCCTATCTTCTCATGCTTTGTAGTCTCTTCTTTGTGTTATGGTACATGATTTGGTTGTGTAGACATGAAAAATATGCAGATTGATCCTAATTTACTAACACTACTTAATCTTGAATCATCTCCATTTGCTAGTCATTTAATTAAATAATCTTTATTTAATTAAATTCATCACATTTCATCTCTTAATAAAATAAATCAATTTTATCTGATTAAGTCATCATCTCCTATTAATTAAATAAATCACTTTGTTTAATTAATCCTATAGTCCCTCGTTTAATTAAATAATTCATTTTATTTAATTAATCTCTAAATTCATCTCATTTAAATTAAATAAATTTATCTTTATTTGATTTAAAACTAACACCATTCTCTTTAATTAAATAAATCAAACTTTATTTAATTAAGTTTAAATCATATTCCTCTCATTTTGATTTAAATTAATCCAAAAGTCTAATTCAAAATGGTCAAATCAACTAATCTCCCTATTAATTAATTAAATCCTAATTAATCCTAATCTTAATCCATCAAATCCTCTAGCTTTTGCAACTTGCTCATGAAAATCATTTTAATTGATTTATTAAATCTCTTTTTTCATTCAAAAAGGCATCAAAGGATGGAATATTCCTCAAATTTGAAATCTCCCCCAAAAGTACTTGTCCATCCAAAAAGGCATTAAATGCCTCTTACATCTCCTTTTCTTGAGCCAAGTGATATTAACTCCATCTTTCATCTCGTCTTTCAAGCCATCTTTTGAATTTCAAATTTCCCCCTCTTTGCACATTGCCCAAAATGTGCTCCATCTCTCTTCAATAGCATGTTGACAAGTGGTGCTTTATCATTGGTTTATCTTTAGTCACACATTCATCCTATTCTTCAATCCTCCATCCTTATTTGTTATAAATAGAGAACCTCTCTATTGCATTTAATCATCCACAATCCATGTAAGATCACCATGCTCATTTGGATCCACAATATCATTCACAAGTTTATGCATTTGAATTATCTTCATTGTTTTTTTGCAACTTTATCCATTTTGCATTCATTTTCATCTTTTCATAGCTGGGTTATGGAAAAATCTCACCAAGGAGCATCAAATATTCATCATTGATCATCAAGCTTGCAAGGGATTGGGAAAGGGCCATTTTCCACATCAAAATGACACCAATTCCCCCATGGGATTGAGAGTTTGTTTTGTTTCGAGAAAGATTATATAGCTTTTTATTTTTATTATTCATGTCATTTCTTGTTCATTTCATTTCAAATGAATCTTATGGGGAATTTTGTTTCTAACTTGCATATTGGACTAATGTTGTGTTTGTTCTTTGTGTTTGTGCAAGTCTAGGATCACCATTCGCATTTTGGCGCTAGAAGGATGGAAAATCTCAAGTTCTTAACATGTTTTATGAAAACATTTTGTGGTTTTTTGTGATTTTTGGTGTCTACAAGAAACTGTGCCACTATTAGTTTACTGGTGCCATACAGTGACACCAACCTTCCAGCGGTGCCATGCAACGACACTGCAAACTGCAAACTCCACCGTTGAGGTCTCCCGCCCAAAAAAAATAATTTTCAAACTGTGACGCTGGTCTAATTTCCTGACATTGGGTTCTCAAATTCCAAAATACACCACTGACAAAAGCTCCACAACAATCACACGCTCTGTTCTACTATAGAGTGCCACTGTTAGACCTAGCGGAGATATACAACACCTCTAACTTCCTTAAACTGTGACACATATGCGGGTTGCACCACTGAGGTGAAGTAAAAGGTCAAATTTCAAGTTATTTTGACATGTGCTTTTTTGCTTTTGATCATTCTGAACTACTGACTTATTTTCTGCCTTTGTTTTTCTTGGATTAATCAATTTTTGTAGGTGGAAGCAAGGAATGAGAAATGAGGATTTTTAAGTATAACATCGTTTATCCATTGTATCAAGTGTCTTTAGACACTTTTAGAAGCAATTATAATTCCAAGTCTAAGGACTTTACCCCTTCAAGCTCTTTAGGACTCAATAGTTTTCAATTTGGGTTTAAAACGAACAAGACTAAAGGTTTAAAAAGAACTTTAGACAAACTTATTAGATTTTGTTTAAGGTTAACAATTGGACAAACAACTTTCACCTTTCCTTTTGGTGCTTTAAAAAGAATCAAATCATTTCTTTGAGGATTTAAAATGAACATGTGCATCTTTCTTTTTGTAATCATTTACCTAAAATAAAATCTTCTAAAAGACATATGCGCTTCTCTCATGCCTCATGGTGATCTTGAGAATCAAAAGGATTTTTGTGATATTAAATTGTATAAGTGATTACCTCCACACTTCAATTTGGGTTATTAAAATTGAACAAATCATGCAAGTGTGAGTGGAGTATATCGCGTGTGTTCTCTTTTTGTTTCTCAATGAAGATTGATTGAACTACAAATATGTTTGCTTGCTATTGTTTATCCTTAGAGGGCTTTCCTTGTGGGAAAAAATAATCACCCAAGGGAACGACCCAACCGGGAACATGCTAAAGCCAAGTAACTTCCACCCGGGATATAAGTGTGGGTACTTGAGGAAAGTTCAAGTGTCACGAGGATTGTTCCAACAAGAAGGGCAACAATGGTCTCTTGCTGTATGGATGATCCCCCATGAACATAATTCCCCTACTAGAATCTTTTGTATAAAGGCCAAAATCCCTTATTTATTTTTTGGCACAAGAATGGTCATTTTGAAGCCGTCCCACATTTCTTATGGCTCCTAGTAGAGATGAGAAGTATGCCATGAGAGTTTCATGGGTACTAGTGCTTGGTTGACTTGAGAAGAGAGTGCACTGTAAGGGGGAGCCTGTGTGGTCAAGCATCTAATAATCCACTAAGAGTAGGTGTAGCTAGATTTATCCAAGTGGGAACCCAAAAAATATTGTCTCTCATCCATAGGATTGTGCATTACTTTGGAAATCAAAACACTTTGCTTGATCTAAAACATTGGAAAAACAAACATTCAACATGAAGCATCAAATGTCAAACCCTTTAGGGGGAGCAAATACCATTGACAAATCCAAGTGCTATTGCTTTCCCTAGGGATTCTATCCTTAGAGGCTTCTAAGTGCTTGGATTCATATCTCAAATTCCTCTTACTAAAGTCAAATCTAGGAAACTATTGCCTTAATTTCCTTAATTTCCACATAATGGACTTTGTGGGATGAAAAGAAATTAAGACATTAGACATTTAGTTTGAAAAACTAAGCAAGACATTGGATGTGGTAAAATCAATTCATTAATCAAGATGAAATCAATTGAACCCCACACATGTGCTTGTTTATCTTTTGTCTTATGGTCTTTTGAGCAAACATTGATCTTTTTGTTTGAAGTACTCTTAGGGAAAAACATGTTCTTCAAAACCTTGGTCTTGTAAACAAGTCTCTCTTAGGTTCATTTAGGATCAAAATCAACCTTCATCCATCCTTCAAAACATCAATCAAATCCCATCTCATGAACAACTTTTGAACCATTGGAAAAATCATTCATACTATACTTTTGGTAAAATCCTTCAAATCAACATAAAAAATCACCTTGTTTGGCTAAGTGTGTGTGGATGAATCCTTCCTCATACACCTAGTTAAATTATCATCTTGTGGACAAGTTTATTCCAAGAAAACATCTAAACTCTTGGAGTTTATGAGTTCATTATCAAATCAAAATCAAATCCAAATCAAAAATCCAAATCAAAATCCAAATCAAACCCAAAATAGAAAATCCAAAAGTCCTAAAGTATACTATTCCTCCAAGGTTCTGAAAAGTTCAACACCCATATCATTCAACCCTTTCATCCTTCATCTCATCATTGGTCCTGCACCCCTTAGAGGTCAACAAGGTCAAAACACAAGAGGGACATGGAATATAAACTTGCTCCATACATCATGAGTGATCTAAGTCAACCAAACTATCAAAGCCTTACAAAACTAATGGATTATCAAAACTCACATTTATACAATCCATACATAGGATCATTATCTCCTACAAACCTCAATGGTACAACAAATGTGAGTATGCCCAGTCAAAAGTTTGGAACAACTTTCCCGATGGTAGATTTAAATCCAAGTCCAAACCTACAAATATATCAACCAAACAATCAATGCATAAGTATTCAACAAAACAACATTATCCCACCAAATCCATACATGCCCAATGTGAATATACCAAGTAAAAGTTTACCAAACATGAACATTTCAAATCCACACTTGGTAAAATTTGGGATGGATATTTTTGTGAATCATATGAATGTTGTTCAAAGTCCAAACAATATGTTAACTCCATGTATTGATCCAAGTCAAGGTAACACCATGCAAAATCAAAGTTACCTAAATCAAAGCAATATATTTCCAAATCAAAACAATGTTCAAATTCAACCTATAATGCCAAATCTAAACATCATCCCAAATCAGAACATTGTCCAAAATCAATTTGTCCATGATCCCATACAAATACCACAAGTACACATTCCAAATCTTCTTGAACAAAAGAATCAACTATATCAAGGGAGTCAAAATCAAAATTGGGATCAAATTTTGCGAGATCAATTGCTACACTTACCAAAATAGTTGATTCATTGTGCCAAGAGATATATCCACCCAAAAATCAATACACCCTTTCATTGGTTAAACCATGTCATCAAAGCACTGAGTTGTGTCCACAACCACATCAAGAACAATATCTCCAATGTCAGGAAGTTAGATATCAAGATCAACCACATCAAAAAATCCAACCCCCACATCTTGAAGATCAATCACCACATCTCAAAGATCAATCACAACATCTCCAAAATCAATCACCACAAGGTCAATTTAAAGTACAAATCTCACAAGGTAACAAATGAAAATACACACCACTTGGGAAACCAATCAAATCGATCATGCAACAATTGGTGCAAGAAAAACTCATCACAATTCCCACCTATGAAAATTATCAAGAGCCCTTAGTGAAACCGCCATGGTGCAATGAAAATCACCTTTGTAATTTCCATAAAATCAAGGGACACACAACATCAGATTGTATTCGACTCAAAAATATCATCCAAGACCTTATTGATAAAAAAATAATAACTATTGGGGACAATAATTTTCAACCACTAGTGATAGCGTTGACAATCTCCCCACCACAATTGTTGAAAGCAATGATCAAGATCTATCCATCAATGAGAACCTTGATGATGTTTCTACCTCATCCAAAGATCAACTCAACATACATCAAGAGTCACTTTTTGATCATGATAAGAGCCCCTCAACAACATCCGACAATGATCTATGTCAAGGAGTGTTCACATTATTTGATCCTATAATCAGTGATCCTTCCACCAATGATCATTTTGACAATACCTCTACATCATCCAATGAGTTAGAGGACATATCTCAAGAATTAATTCCAAATAATGATCAACATCTTTCACCAAAGTCTAGCAATGGTCCTTTCCAAGACATATTGACATCCTTCGACCTCATGGTTGCAGATATTGAAGGAATCTTCAACTCAACATTTGATCCAAGTTTACTCAAAGATCAAGAGGATATTGAGCCACTTCCCATTCCTAATGAAGATATCCAAGAACCATTTATAACCAATCCATCCTTTGAAACTGACCCATGTCAAGAGCTTGATCCAAAGTATGTCAAAAGAAATTCCAAAATTAATCAAGATCAAGAATTCGTATCTCCAAGATACTATAATGATCTAATGGACACTCTCCTATCTATACAAGATGTCGCAGATGATGATCACATCCAAATAGCACATACTCCTCCATCTACCCATGAGATGCTTTCTATGGATGGACACATACATGATCTTCATTCAGAACATGATTCCTTTACTCCTGACATTATCACACAAAAAGAGAAGGTTCTTGACTCCTACAGTCAAACTAAGTTGTCAACATTAGGATTAGATATATCCCAAATTCAGATTGAGGACATCATGCATTATCCACTCAAGAAAATAGGTTAGACATAACAGGATATTCCTGAGTCAGCAAAGCAACAAATTGAAATAACATCATTTGTAGTGGTCATTTATCAGAGAATGCTTACTGAGCAAGACATATCAAAACAAGCAGAATCAAGGAACAAAGGTGCTACTACCACCATACTGGGGGAAACTATGTCTCAAGCAAACATCAACATAGGGAGCATGAAGAATCCTTATGATGAAACTGATTCCAATACTACAACCAACCATGTCACGAATCTTCATCCACCCATCACCCCATCCACAAATTGGGACAAATATCAAAAGAAATATGTGAATCAAAGCAAGAAGAACACCATCAAAGAAAAATAAGCTGAGAAGAATAATGGACAAATCAAATACACATGGATACCAAAGAATACAAAGAAAGATTATCCTTATGAAACTCCATTAGTCAAAGAAATTATGGGGATAAATAAAAAAGGGAAAAGTATCCATCAAAGATGTCCCCAAAGGAAAAAAAAGCTTCTCAAGCAATGTACAAAGTGTATCAAGTAGTTGGTCCTAATTCCACGCACACTTCTGTATCCACCCATTATTGCTCATCTTCCCAAGTTTGGAGAGTCAAAGGTTCCAAACTATCAACCAATCCATCTCCTATTCCTAAACACACAATACCATCCATGCCTCCATGCATGATATCCAATTCTCACATTGACCATGTATTGGAAACAACCCTTCATCATAAGGATTCAAAATGTACTCTATCACGATGTGTGCACAAAGACAAAGTTAACTCTGGTATCAACAAAGCAGATCAAGAATCTCAAAATTTGCACTGAAGTACATGTATTTTAGCAAATAAAATTATTTAGGGAGGATATCGATGGCACATTATGACAAAAAAATCTACATCAACACCACTAGGTGATTCAACATGAGCTTAAAATCTTTCACAGAGAAATACAAAAATAAAAAAATAAAAAAAATAAAAAAAATTAGAAAAAGGATTGAAAACAGTAAAGAGAAAAAAATTGTCCTCTAGTGAAAACCACTATGGTGGCACTTTGGACAGGTACCATGATGAAAACCTAGAAAACAAGCGTCATGTGTAGAATCGAGAATCTACATGCGCTAGTTCAGATGGAAGAATCTCATCCCATCCATAATAAATCCAACATTCCATCCATCTTATCCATAATAAATCCATTCATCCATGAACCATTTATCCAATCCCTTTCATCCATCTGCATACATAGTCCAGGTTATCTTGATCTTAACAAAGTTTGGTGCACACTTTACACTTGCTTATGGTAAACATCTTGACATAGGCCATTTTCATTGATCCTATCCTACCCAACATTATCTGAGCCATGAAGAACTATCTAAATGAAGCATTCCTCCATTCAAACACCTTATCTTATTGTAAGATAATACATATCCCTCCATCCATACATCTATCCAAGCATCCACCCATGACATTCCATACATTGCTAGACAATGGGGGCAGATATTTACATCTTGCTTTGGGAATAAATCTTGATCTATATCCTCCAACTTATGTGGTGATCCGAACATTGGAAAACATGTAATCAAATCGGTCAAAGAATTTGTGAGCTAAAAATCCAAATCACTAGCCCATGGCATATTTTGATGAGAAGAAATTCCTTATCAAGCTTTATCTTTCATCGAACATCAATCCAAAAAATCAATATTAGTCGCATCTAATTTGTACGTCAACGTCACATCAAATCATTCAAACAGATTTTTTTCCAAATCAAGCTTCAAAATATTGATCAAATTAAATCCAATCAATCGATCATCATCTTAGGGTATCCTTCCCAATCCTCTTGTTGCTTAACACTATCCTTGCATTGTTGTGTATCCTCAACAATGTTATCATCAGCAATCCATCAATTTGATTAATCAACCTTAGCTTGGTTTTCAACAAAATCCAAAAAAGATCACTAATATAATTAGACACATCCATATCCAAATCATCAAAATCATGTGAAAATGCAAAAACATTCAAAAAACCAAGAAAACCCAAAAACATTCAAAACATATCAAAATCCAAAAACATTCATAAAAATAAAAAATATCAAAAACATGGAAATCCAAACTACATCGTCTCTGAGCTTAAAAGTAGGCAAGGATAATCTTTGATGAGCCCCCAAGACACAAAATCCAAAAACATTCATAAAATCTCATAAAAACCCAAAAACATTTGTAAAATCTCGAAAAAACCAAAAACAACCTCAAAACATTTCAAAAAAAAAAAATCCAAATATTTGAAAAAATCCATCCATCCCATTTCGTGTCACCCACAATAAACTTCCATCCATAATAAATTGATTGTCAACTTCACCCTTTGGAAAAACAAACAGAAACAACCACAACAATCAACAAAAGCAAACTTCAAATGCAAAATAAAATCAAAACAACAAACTTTTAAATGCAAAATCAAACTCTTGATCATTCGCAAACATTTCAGTCAAACTTATATCAATAGCCTTTCAAACAACCTATCAACTTGTCACCATCCACTAACATGTCCTAGGATGCATCGTTCCTACAATGGGCATTATCTTTGGAAAATCACTTTGGATACTTATCCTAAACAAAACACATCCCTTTGGCTTGAGGTATGAAGAACATTGGCTTGTTTGCTTGCTTGATATTTTCTTTGATTTATCTTATTGTGCTCATTCCAATGACCTCTCGATGATGTCTAATCAAAATGATTTACAGAGAAAGGAATGGGGCAACGATCATTATCTATTGTCTACTGTGCTTGTTGGACGTTCTTGTAATATAACCTTGGCGAATACTTGCTTTATTAGGCATGGATGGAAGGTGTTTTGGATAGCTTGTTGACTATTACATTGTTAGGATTTTCCTTTCCGTGTTTTGGTCTAAGATGTTTGAAATATCTAAAGTACATCCTAGTAAGGTTTTCATATGTTAGGTGTGAACAAGAATAATCCTATCTATTTGTCGAGTCAAAGTCCATCATAGTAGGTGCAACGCCATCTTGGTTATTTATACCTTGATGCATCATGCCCATGTGTGTTATCAAACATAAGGTAAATAGCCCTTTTAAAATCCCAATTCTTGATAAGCAAATCATCATCATCATCACTCATCATCCTTATCTAATAATTTCTTGTAGCTCATGGACTTGTTGGATCCTCTTTTTATCCATCTTTTTCTTCTTATTCTTCTATCTTTAATAACATTTCTATCCAAGAATTGGATCTGTGTGTTATATCAAAATATACATGAGGCTACCCATGGTCAATGACTGTCTATATATCATCAGAATTGTCTACATAAAACATTCAAGCTTTCTATTCCTCTCTGAGCTGAACTGATCTTGAACCTCTTTGTCATGAGATCGACCCTCAAATCAAACTTTTCGCTCGATCTCTTGAGGGGGTAGTGTACTAGTATACTTCTTTCCACTGGGGCATCTGAAAAAAATGATTTTTTTTGAATTTTTATCGAGATAGTTTATTCTTTGAACCAACACAACGAGTATTTTTCTTCAAAGAGGGGCAAAATGTAGACACGAAAAATATACAGATTGATCCTATACACTTGATCCTGATTTACTAACACTAGTTAATCTTGAATCATCTCCATTTGCTAGTCATTTAATTAAATAATCTTTATTTAATTAAATTCATCACATTTCATCTCTTAATTAAATAAATCAATTTTATCTGATTAAGTCATCATCTCCTATTAATTAAATAAATCACTTTGTTTAATTAATCCTATAGTCCCTCTTTTAATTAAATAATTCATTTTATTTAATTAATCTCTAAAGTCATCTCATTTAAATTAAATAAATTTATCTTTATTTGATTTAAAACTATCACCATTCTCTTTAATTAAATAAATCAAACTTTATTGAATTAAGTTTAAATCATATTCCTCTCATTTTGATTTAAATTAATCCAAAAGTCTAATTCAAAATGGTCAAATCAACTAATCTCCCTCTTAATTAATCAAATCCTAATTAATCCTAATCTTAATCCATCAAATCCTCTAGCTTTTGCAACTTGCTCATGAAAATCATTTTAATTGATTTATTAAATTTCCTTTTTCATTCAAAAAGGCATCAAAGGATGAAATATTCCTCAAATTTGAAATCTCCCCCCAAAAGTACTTGTCCATCCAACAAGGCATTAAAGGCCTCTTACATGTCCTTTTCTTGAGCCAAGTGATATTAACTCCATCTTTCATCTCGTCTTTCAAGCCATCTTTTGAATTTCAAATTCCCCCCTCTTTGCACATTGCCCAAAATGTGCTCCATCTCTCTTCAATAGCATGTTGACAAGTGGTGCTTTATCATTGGTTTATCTTTAGTCCCACATTCATCCTATTCTTCAATCCTCCATCCTTATTTGTTATAAATAGAGAACCTCTCTATTGCATTTGATCATCCACAATCCATGTAAGATCACCATGCTCATTTGGATCCACAACATCATTCACAAGTTTATGCATTTGAATCATCTCCATTGTTTTGAGAAGCTTTATCCATTTTGCATCCATTTTCATCATTTCATAGCTGGGTTATGGAAAAATCTCACCAAGGAGCATCAAATCTTCATCATTGATCATCAAGCTTGCAAGGGATTGGGAAATGGCCATTTTCCACATCAAAATGGCACCAATTACCCCATGGGATTAAGTGTTTGTTTTGTTTTGAGCAAGATTAGATAGTTTTTTATTTGTATTCTTCATGTCATTTCTTGTTCATTTCATTTCAAATGAATCTTATGGGGAATTTTGTTTCTAACTTGCATATTGGACTAATGTTGTTTTTGTTCTTTGTGTTTGTGCAGGTCTAGGATCACCATTCATAGGTTGATGCACACTCAACCACATTTCGTTCTCGTCTTTGGCACTTAGGTCATTTTTTGGTTTCTTCCTTGTGAATGGTTTGGAGACTCTTTTTTGTGTAGTTGATTCCTCTTCAAGCATGCTCTAAATGATCCTTTTTACGAGTCGTATTTTTCCCTTCTGACTGCCATGGCCTCCTTTGTTGAGAGAAAGGTGTGACAAGTGCTACCTTTTGTTCGTTTTGAGCAGGGAAGATAACTGGTTTTGTTTCTCTCTTCTATTGGTTTGCTTTTTGCTCAGAATGGTAGTCTCTGCGTTTGGTTTGCTTTCTAGGTACGACGTGCTAGTTTTGTTTCTCTCCTCTATTAGTTCATGGTTTGTTTAGTATGGTTTCCTCTGAAGTTAGTCTACTCTCTAGTTATGATTCCTTTTTTTATTTTTGGTACATGGCCATTCTCTAGTGTTACTATTTTGGTTCCTTTGAATGTTTGGCCCTTAGTTATGTTCAATGTATTCTTTTGTAAATGATGTACCGATCATTCCTGCTATGCTTTCTTTGGCAGTCATGGTGTTTTCACATGAATGTTTTGTATCCTCCTACTTATGTAGTATGTAAAAAATATCTTCTAATGAATGAATAAAATCCTCTTATAGTGGCTCGACCACTTTTATAAAAAAAATTCATTGGGAATAAATTTTTATTTATAAATATTATTTTAATAATTATTAACAATTTTTGTTTGCAATTAGCTACATCTATAAATATGTGATTTTAGATATATTATATGTATGTATGTATGTATGTATATATAAAAAATAAATAAAAAAATAAAAAAGGACATCATGTAAATTGGAAGAAAAATTATAAAATAAGGAAAAAAGGGAAATTACCTTTCCAATCTGCAATAAAATAGTGAGATTATGCAATAATAAGTCTATGATATTTTATAGGAATGAACCATAAAACTTAAATAGGATACAAAATTTTAAAGGAAAACAATTGGTTCATTCTTAAAGAGGTTTCAAGTAGTTTTGAGTTAGTTTTTATTTTGTTAAGAAATTAGTTTTTCTTACTTTATCAAATTACTCAAATAACTTCCATTTTAATTGATTTGTTAGAGATGTAATTATAATTGAAAATTAACTTGGAACTAAGTTTTGAAACATAGGAAATTAAATGGAGAAACTTATTAAACTAGGAGGTTAACTCAAACTATCTTAGGCACTCTTGTAGGATTGAATTAAATTTGTGGATAAAATTGTTTGAATTTGTGATCAAGTAATTCAACGACCTAACAATTAAATTATTAGAAAATAATAGACCCAAAAGAAATATTCTTGGTTAGACTTGGAAATTTTCAATTATTGTTTAATCCAACCATCAAAGTAATGAAGGAATTATATTTAAAGATTAATGTATGCAAATTTTTATCATTGATTGAATTTTGAGCATAATATATGATAGAAGTTAACCAAACTAATTCTAAATAAAATAACATTTCAAATATTTCTATATTTGTTGTAAGAAATTATATAATAGTGATATTAACCATATATGAATTAAATATTCTCTTAGTAAATAATGTTCAACCTTAAGTTTAGTTTTAACATTCTTTCAAGTAATCAAATTTGATGGACTTTATTGATATTAATCTCCTTAATTTTGTATTTAACAATGAAATTTTAAATAGTTCATTGTTTATATTGTCATATTAATTGTCATGGATAACAAATCTTCTAGGCTATTGGAAAAGAACATTACATAGATTTAAAACATATTAAATTTGGTTTAGAAAAAGTATAATGCAAATGTTTAATGTTAATTTTGATTAGGCTTGTTTACATACGAGTTACTTTTTCTTCATAAGTTTAGATTTAAACATGAAAAAATAAAGATATTAACAAATATATTTTGTGGTTCTTTAACACACTTTTATGTTTCATATTCAACTTTAAGATTGAAATATCCTCCAAATATTCATAAAGGGAAGTCATTTTTACGTCCATTTTCTTGACTTCTAGATCATAAGAAACATCAGTAGAAAGAAAAAATATAATGGATTTCATTTTTACAATAAGAGAAAATATATCACCACAATCAACACCCTCAACTTGAGAGTAACCTTTCACAACCAACCTTGATTTGTACTTCTCAATTCCTCCATCTGGACCTATATTTTTATTAAACACCCACTTGTAACCAATAGGTTTTCATCCTTCAAGAAATGATCCCATGTCACATTATTTTTCAAAGATGCCATTACTTCATCCATAATAATCTTCCAGGTTTCAACATCATTCATACCTAATGCCTCTTCTACATATCTGGGTTCATCAATGTTAGTATTCAAAGCAAAAATACATCTCCAATCATTAGGTGAAAACTTCTAAGGTGGTTTTCTATTCCTTATACACCTTTGAACAAGTTGAGTTGGAGTTCCTTCCTCCTCTTTTGAAGATTGAGAGCTAGACAAGCTCTCCTCAACTTCTTGTTTATCCAAGGGCCTCAATTCAAATTTCTTAGTTGTAGAAGGAAGTTGAATCACATATTTATATTCCCTTTCTTTTGGGTACATTGTAATAGAAGAAGGCTTAGTTTCTCTAAAAATAACACTTCTACTTTATATTACCTTCTCTTCTATAAGATCCCAAAGCTTGTATCCTTTCACACCATAGCTATATCAAATGAAGATACATTTTACAACCTTGTTCTCCAAATTTGTTGGATTCTCCTAAATAACAAGAAATCTAAGATGTCTCAAAGAAGTCTTGTGACCTGATCATGCCTCTATAGGAATCTCATTAAAAAGATTTGATGTAGGAGACCTATTAATTAGTTAACAAGAAATGACAACAAATTTATCCCAAAACCTTTGTTCTAGACCAACACCACTCAACATACTCCTAACATTCTCCATCGGTGTCCTGTTGATTTTTTTTGCAACTTCATTCTACCGTGGATAATTCATAGTTGTCTTTGATCTCAAAATGCCAAAATATTTACAAAATATATCAAAACTATTAGAGAAAAAATCATTGCAATTACCAATCCTCAAAACATTTTATTTTCTTTCCAATCTATAACTTAACCATTGCTTTATATTTTTTAAATTGACTAAAAAATTTAGATTTTTTCTTTAAGAAATATACCAATGTCCTTCTACAATTATTAATATATGAAACATAATATGTGAATTTTACAATTGAAGGAATAATTATAGGACCAAACACATCAGAATAAATAAGATCCAATACACCAAAAGATTTATGAGAGCTCGACTAAAACTAAACGCAATTTTTTTTCCATAAATGCAATGCTCACAAAATTCAAAATCAAGATTACAGTCAGTCAACCCTTCAACAAGGTTTTTATTTTTCAAGGTCCTTAGACCCTTCCATAACATATTATTCTCTATAGGTAACTTTGATTTAAAATAAAGAGAAACCTTGGGTAGCCAGAAGCCATGACCATCTATTGAAGATGAAACCCTCACCTATTCAAATGAAGTAGCCACATACTTTATTTTAACATAAGTATTATTGTTATCAACAGTATATGCATCAAGATTATACAATATTCCAAATTCAACACCTCTAACCATCTTGCATCTTGTATCATAAAAGACTACTTGCACACCTGCAACTATTAGTTTTATCATCGATAATAAATTTTGTGCTATTCCAAAGATAAGTAACACACAATTAATCTTTTTTACCTACCATTAGAAAAAATAATTCTAAATTTACCATGACCAAAAATATTTAAACAATAATTATCAACCAAGTACACCTTACCTCCATGAAATTCTTCATATTTAAAAAACCAATCTCTATTAGAGGTCATATGAAAAGATGCACTTGATTTAATTAACCATACATCATTACATGCATGAATGGCCAAAGTTGCAATGGATGCATCACCATATTAATTATCATATTCAAAATCAAAATCAAATCTCTTCTTCTTTTCTTCTTTTCACTACTTGTGAAGGTGTCTATGCTTACCTTAGTTCCAACAAATAGCTTTAGAATTTCTAGGATATTTTGATCTCCCCTTAGATTTGGATTTATCACACTTCTATTTTTTCTTTCCTTTTTCCTTAGGTCTCCAACAACCATTTAGGGATTCTTTTATTGTTGATGAACACCTTCCTCCTCATCTCCTAAAAAATAAAAAAAATCACCACATCTTCAATCTTCATGATAATAGAAGTACTCCCAATATCCATAATAAGAGGATCCCATGAATTAGGAAAAAAACAAAGAAAGATTTGACATTACTCCTCATCCATTTTGACACCTAGTGATGTAAATTTAGCCATAAAAATATTGAATGCTTCTAGGTGGTTTGTAATTTTTCAATCCTTTTTCATTCTCAAGGAATATAATTTCTTCCTTTAAAAATATTATTCACTAAGGATTTGTCTCGATACATCTCACCAAGCTTTTTCCATAGTTTCTATGCAGAGATCTCTTCATGGATATTAATCAAAACAAAGTCTACTGGGAACAATCTGATTAGACCCTTGGCTTTATGGTTTATAACATCATCTTGAGAAGCCAATTTAGGATATGTAGGAATTAAAACATTATCATCAACATCCCATATATCTTGATCTATTAACAAATCATCCATCTTCAACTTTCACATCTCAAAATTGTTGCCAAAATAATTCTCTACCTCTATTCTCCTTGATATGCTTTCCATCTAAAAATTCCTACAAAAACATTATAAAGTATCTTCTACATAATCTCACACTCAAACATGGATTAGCTCAAAAAACCCAACAACCCACAATTGAACCCAAAGGTGATCAAGATTTGATACCACTTTTAAGGAAGATAAGGTATCATAACACAAATTGATAATCTTGGGATACTCAGTGTTGTCACTCCTGAGGAGGTAAAGTTGGATACTTTCAGCATGGGGGCCTTCAAAGCTCCGGGCCCTGATGGTTTCCCTCCAACCTTTTGCCAAACCTTTTGGGAGATTGTTGGTGAAGACCTTGTCCTAGTTGCTCATGATTTCTTCAAATCTGGTAAGATTCTAAAGAAATTGAATCACACCTTCATAGATTTAATTCCCAAGGTTGTTGACCCTCAATATATGGTTGATTTTTGCCCCATCAGTCTATGCAATACTTTTTATTAAATCCTCTCTAAAATTTTGGTGAACCACATCAAACCTCTTCCTGATAAAATAATCAACCCAACTCAAAAAGGTTTTGTGCCTGGTCATCATATCCTTGATGCTACCATAACCACACATGAATTACTCCACTCTATGGATAGATGCAACTACGCTGGTATGGCCCTTAATTAGACATTTTTAAGGCCCTTAAATTAGACATTTTTAAGGCCTATGATAAGGTGATTTGTAATTTTGTCCCTAAAGTCCTAGCTAAATTTGGGTTTAACCAATCTGTGATCAATCTTATAATGGAATGTGTTACTACAGTTAAGTACTTTGTTCTGGTAAATGGGTCTCCTTTTGAGTTTTTTCCTACTAGAAGAGGTATCAGACAGGGAGACCCCCTATCACCCTATTTATTTATAATGGTGGTAGATGTTTTGAGCGGGAATTTCTCCAATATGTTGTTTGAAGGATCCATAAAGGGAGTTAAGGCTACCTCTTCCTTAGAGCCGACTGTGATCCAACAATTTGTGGATGATACCTTTCTTTTTGGGAAAGCCTCGGTGATTGAAGCTAGGAAATGGAAAAATTGTCTTAACAACTATGCTACTTGTTCTAGGGAATGCATTAACTATAATAAAAGCATGATTTACTTCTTTAACATCACTCCTAACCTACAAACTTCAGTGATTGTTGTCCTGGGCTATTTGAGTGGTTCTCTTCCTTCGGTTTATCTTGGGTTACCCCTTACTGTCAAAGAAGTCACTCTTGATTTTTGGAATTCTATTATGGAAAGGATCCAAAGAAAACTGGATGGGTGGAAAGGCTCCTTACTTAGCCATGTTGGTAAATTGCAGCTCATGTATGTTGTTCTTCAAGGTATCCCTGTCTATTTTATATCCATTTTTAAGATGCCTAGATATATTGCTAAGAAATTTGAGAAAATTCAAAGGAATTTCCTCTGGTCGGGGACCGAGGGAAAAAATAAATTTGCTCTGGTTAAATGGGACAAGGTTTGTCAACCTAAAAGTTGTGGTGGGCTTGTAATTAGGACAATTTCTAATACCAATAAAGCTTTAAAGACCAAAGTGGGCTGGGACCATCTGAGGGATAGGAAGGCTTGGTGTAAGATCATGAATGCTAAGTACCTTCAGAACATACCTTTGATTGATTGTCTATTGGAGACTCACCCTTCGGGGTCCTTGGTTTGGAGGTGTATATGCAGTTTGCGGGACCTTTTGAGAAGTGGGATCAAATGGAAGATTGGTAATGGAAATAAAATCAGATTATGGTAGGACACCTGGTTACTTGAAACTCCCTTGGAAAAATATGAATTTAGGAATCTCATGAGATTGGCTCAATGATTCTTTGGCATTTATATTAATGGTTACCTCCTAGGGCCTCTAGGTGTCAGAAAATGGAATGACCTAGGCCTTTGTTGCCCCTTTTCCCCTGATCTATGCCTCCTTGCCAAGACCTTGCAGGAATTTCTCTCCCTCACCAGGCTTCTTGCTACTTGTAGGGGAGATGAATTTTTCTGGACTCATGATAAATAGGGTGATCTCTTAGTTAAATCGGCTTACAATATGTTGATAGACTAGGGTGTTGTCCTTGATCTATGGAAGAAGGTATGGAATCAACACATGATCCTAAAAGTTAACTTCTTTTGGTGGATGACCTACCATAATAGGATTCTTACTTAGGACAATCTAAGGAAAAAGGGATTCCAGATCCCCAACAGATTTTTTTTATGCAAGTACAATGAGGAATCAGTGGATCACCTATTGTTACACTGCCCATTTGATGTGGAGGTGTGGGAGCTAGCTTTAGGAAGATTGAGGATTCAATGGATTATGTGTAAGGATATCACATCCTTTATATTGAGCTGGTCTGGCCCTTTATCCACCCTCTACCTGGTGAAATTTGGAACTAGGTCCCTCCTATTCTTTGTTGGTGCTTATGGAAAGAGAGAAACAACAAGATCTTTAGGAACATGGAGATGAGTCCGAAAGAGGT
This sequence comes from Sequoia sempervirens, assembly GCA_007258455.2. Taxonomy (NCBI): domain Eukaryota; kingdom Viridiplantae; phylum Streptophyta; class Pinopsida; order Cupressales; family Cupressaceae; genus Sequoia; species Sequoia sempervirens. Next base: position 120,316,004 of record VDFB02000007.1, on the reverse strand, counting down.
GTTTGGTATTGGGTCTCAGCTCATTGCAGAGAATATATCACTTTTCAAAGGGAAAACCCTTGACAAAGGTCTGACTAAGGTGGAAATAAGTATGGCCAAAGCTTGGCATTAGAACCTGGATGCTAACTCTTATGACAACTCCAAATCCCTGGCTCAGAGTGTCACTATTTGGAAACCTCCTGATAGAGGCTAGTATAAACTAAATTTTGATGGGGCTGCTAAAGGCAACTCAGGAAGAGCCAGTATAGGAGGTGTGATCAGGGATTACAAAGGAAATTATGTGGCTGGTTACTTCGGGGGGATTGATGTTCATTCTCCCATGATTGCTGAAGCTAGAGCATTGTTGAAAGGATTACAATTGGCTGTCTCCATGGGGATTGAGAAACTTCATATTGAAGGAGACTCTAAGTCTATTATTGATGTTGTTAACTTTGATAGATTGTTGGGGTGGAGTACTAAAGACATTCTTCTAGACATTAGGCTCTTCGTGTCAAAGTTAAAATTCAAAGTTTCCACCCACATTTACAGGGAGGGAAACCAAGTGGCCGATGCCTTAGCCAATTTTGGAACACACTAGAAATTATCCAAATGCTGACATTCTTTAGGGAACCTACCTCCTGACATTCAGGGTTTAATACTAAAAGAACAAAGCCCTTATTTGACCCTTGATGATAACTAATCAAGCGCCTTGCTGGATTTTTTGGGGGATCCACATGCTTGTCTGTTGGGCTATGTGGATGAGTTTTATTGATGAGATGGATAACAAGTGGTATAATTTAAATTATGGGATGGATCCCATTTTGAAAAGGGAAATCATGAGATGTTGCGATAAGTACTTGATGATTAAAACTAAGCTAGACCGTACCCTTCGTAATCTCCTTTTAGGGATCTTGTTAAGCTATTGTATTCCAAAGTTTTTTGATTTTTTATTTTGATGTGACTAATAATGATGAGATCAAGCTCCTTATTGGACCTATATTGTCCGCTATTTTGTCTCCATGTCTGATAGCTAACCTTTTTAGTCTTGCTAAATTTGGCCCGCCCCTAAAAGCGAACCTTCTTGGTTTTTCTAATTTTGGCCCCATGGCCATCTTGCCTAGGTTTCTGTGCATCTTCTACGTAGAAGGAAAACCTTTCTTTCCTTTCATATCCTTCTTACTTAGCTGATTGTGTATGAATATCCTCCTTTATGATTTCGCTAAGATTGCTTTTTGGAAATTACTTACTCATGCGTGCGACCTGTCCTTTGCCTTGATTATCAAAGACTGTCATTTCTGGCTTAAAATCCTTAATGTGCAGGTGATTTTTCACCTTTCTATTATCTCTAACCTTTTATTTTCTTAGGGTTCCTAGTTATCCTATATGTAGAGTGACATTATGGGTGGTGATAGGGTGCAGACTGAATCAGATAACTGCAACAAATTTCGTAAAGATCTGCTTGATTGGCATATTTGTGTTGAAGGTGGTCTTGCTCCTCTAATGGAGAGACTCGTGGGTGATGACCCTAATCTGTCTGCTCAGTTTGTCAATTCATGGAAAGATCGCCATGTGAATTTGGGAGGAATTTCCTTTACTGTGGATGAGGAAGTGATTGCGCATGCTATGAGGCTCTAGTGTACTAGTATGAAGCATCTGAAACACACCAAAAATTAAGACAATGAAAGTATAAACAAGTTTTTTGTGGGGAATGAGGTGTTGGTTCGCAACCAGTCAGGTTTTGACTAGGAGGCTCTCACTCAGCCGTGGAACTAGGTGTTCCTTGATTTGATGAAGTATGTGACTCTGGAAGGTAGGTACAAAACGTATTACTTCTACCATTTCCCTCTATTGAATCACCTCAGGCATAAAGTTTTGTTAAGCTTTCATTTTTTCCTGCTTATGGACTTAGAAAGTTCAATTGAAAAATGTGTTGAGGTTGCTAGTTAGAATCCTAATGACCCTACTCCCCTGTCGCTCCACCAGAGCCTCATTTTGAGGCTCTACCACCTCCATCTTGCTTTATGTCCACCAAAACCCATATCAGCTATTGACATTGAAGAAATTGAGCCCCCCACTGTTACCAATTTATCTTTGGTTGAATCTAAAGGCCCTGTTAGGAAAAACCACATGGCTCCTGTTGAAACACATAAATCCAAACCCACTGCTAAAAAGATTAAAGGGAACGAGGGAGTGGCCTAGACTAGTGTGGTGGCTAGTCTTTGTGAACTCAAAGAAACCCCCACCAAGACTACCAGCAAGCTTGCCCTAGAAAAGAAAGGCAAGGAGGAAGGTAAGAGCTTGAAGGAGCCTCCGAGCAAAGGAAAAAATATGGTGAGCAAGATGGGGGAAACTATGGTTGTGGAGATGGTGGTTATTGGTTGTGATTCCATCATTCGGCCTCTAGTAGGCTGGCCAAGAATATGAACAAAGTGCAGGTTAAAGATTTGGATATGGAAGAGGAGCAGTCATACAACAAAGATAGCAGGGTTGAAGAGGAGTCTGAGGGTGAGGAGGAGGAGCATGCTAGAGGTCACTGCTCTATTCCTGACATGGGAAAAGTTCAAAAGGAAGTTTTAGCCTCTTAGTCTTTGGAACCGATGGATGTTGAGCATACTAATATCAACAAGACAGTGGTTGGAGGGGAGGAGCTCTATGTGTTGAAGGAAATATTGGATAAACTTGACAAAAAAATTTGTGGTTTGACCCGCTTCACAGCTAAGCTGGTCCATTGTGTCACCAGTACCCTATCAGTGGTGATGAAGGATGAGATGGACATGAAAAATACTGAAGACTGTCAAGAATGGGTTGGATATGATGTTGTGAATCTCTTGTCAAAAAACTAGGAAGATTCTAGTTAGTCTGCTGCTAGTCCACTGTTTGTCCATCTGTTGTTTTTCCGTGGTGTTTATTTTTTTGGCTTTGTGTTTTTTGATGCTTTTTTTATCTTGAACTCTATTGGCCCTTGTGGCTCTATGTGAAGGGTACAACACCCTGAAAATGCTGCTTACCTAATAAAAAACAACTTCCTACACCAATCTTGAGAGGAGGGTTATGATTTATTTTTTAGATTTGAACAATTACGTAAACTTAAACAAAAATAAACATAAACAAAATTCACACCACAACATAGTGATTTATGCGGGTAAATTTTTTTTGTGAGAAAAACCCCTTTGAAAATGTGCCTAGTGTATTATTCAAAAAAAATATATTAAAATATACTCACAACAAAATCTTTCTTATTGGAGTATAATCAATTAGAGAACCAAAGTAAAATTAGTAGTTACAATACTCTTATACCAAATCACCATCTCAATATATAAGAGATACAATACATAAAACCGCCAAACGGTATTACACAAACATGAGCTAAAACCACCTAAAAAGTGGTGCCCATCCTTATCTCCAATAAAATATGCCTATGATGTGTCAAAAAATGCACCACCATGTGTAACTCCCCTTTTAAAAATCATTTATGTGTCCAACATGTTGTCACATCTCCCATTTTAGAAGACCCAATTTTTAGAGGCTTTAAATTTTGATCTAGGTGTTTGATTGACGAATTGTTTAAACTGTTGAAAAGATCGTGAAGTGCTATGTCAATCTATAACTAGCTTCACCAATTACAACCAATTTTGGACCCCAAAAATTCCTCTAAGGTCTTGAAACTGAACTTTGAAACTTTCAAAACAAAACCTTTAATATCTTCAAATCCATAGATGATCTTGCAAAGAAGCTTTACAAGCATTCTTATTTAGCCATTTCAAATCTTTGGAGGAAATTACACAACAATATATGTTCAAATTTAAACTTACTATAAATAGTAACCTAGTGTAATTGCAAGGTTGAGACACCATTTTCTTAACAAATATAGCCCTCTGAAAGGTGGTAGGTGCATTGCATAACCCAAATGGGAGGATTGAACAAGCATAAGTTCCCCAAGGATACACCAAAGTCAATTTTTTCTAGTCCTTAGGTGCTATCATGATTTGGTTATATCCACTAAACCCATATAAAAAAGATAATTATTTCTTTCTTGTGAGGGAGTCCAAACTTTGTCAATGAAGGGTAAGGAAAAATGATCTTTCATAATAGCCATTTAATCCACATAGGCATTCCATTTAGCCCCCTTTTTAGTACTATAAACAATGATGAGACCCACTAAATTTTTGATATAAGATAAATGAATCCAGCATGTAAGAGTTTTTGTAACTCAATTTTCGCTCTCACGAACATAGGGGTTCATCCTTCTTTACTCAATTTATTGACGGGTCTATAATACTCCTTAATATATATCTAATGTGTGAAAAGGTTGGGATCAATTCCTTTCATATCATGCTAATCCTAGGAAAATAATCTTTTATGAATATGCAACATGGAAACTAATTTTTTGTGTTGTTGCATGGTCAACTGATTGTTTATGTATGCATCTTTCTTAGTGAAATTTCAACTTTCTTAGCCCTTGTGGTCATGGAATCAATATATCTTCATGATATATTAAGGCTACATATATGAGGTAATATATGATAGAATATGCATGCAACAAATGTGTATTCTTTTGAGTGTGCAACAGGGAAAATATTATGCAACGAGCAAGATATGCAATTCATACAATAGTTTTGTTGTGGGCCCCTCCCATAACTATTTTGTACAATATTAGAGAGGATGGTGTCCTCATCTAGAAGTTATATCATTAGAAATTTCTCAATTTTTATTAAAGCCTATAATGTGTTCAAGTTATTATTGTCAAGGTTTGATCAAATTGGTTGATCCAATTTAGAAAATGGTTGTACCAGAGGATTATGACTAGCTTATTTGTCACATTTTTTAGAGTAAAATGTATTTCCTAATTAATTATATATTTAATTATTAGGTTCCTTTTCCTCTAATTACTTAAGCTTACTTAGGTCATTTATTTTTATGTGTCATGTCATAGGATGAGGACACGTCATGATCTTTTTTTATCCTCACCTAGGGTTTCTAGGTTAATTATCCTTTTATAAGGTTTTTTTTATTGTATTATCATTAAGATGAAAATTCATAGTGATTCATGCTTTTCTGGATCAATAGATCTTGGCCTCCATAGCTTTTCTATTCCCTCTTTCTATGAAAAGTGTTTGATTGTAGGTGATCCTTGGGAGCTATGGAGTTAATTTTTTCCCAACTTCAACATGGTATCAAAGCTATAGATCTGTAATTCCCTCTCCTCTTTTTGAGATAATTCATTCCTTGATCTATCATTCGGTGCATCCTAGAGAAAAATAGATCTTTCCATTGGATTTATAGCTTTCAAGAAAGTCAAATCTACATTTTGTTTGGCTTGATTTGGACTCTAGAGGTCAAGTCTACAAGGGTTTGAAGTAGTTACTTTTTTTTTCAAGATCTAGAGGGTAGCTGCAATTTCAATGCATTTTGATCCAAAACAAACATTTTCATCATTCTCAGCAGGCCCAAAAACCTTAAGATTTCCTGTCAAATTGTTGAAATCTATATCAAGAGCATTTGGGGCAATTTTTTTTGCCAAAGAGGCTATACATTCTCCCTGTGCAGGTACGATTTCACAAAAATAAATATTTTCCCTATTTGTATTGTGTACTATGTTGTGTCCCTATTTGTATTGTGTGGGAATTATAGAGGGGTACCTTGTATTTGATGCCATGGTTTTTTGTTCTAGGTAAAACACTGGCCTTCCTCATCCTTCATTTTTTGAACTCTGGTTGTTCATTTTTATCTTCATTACTTGTCAGTCTCTTGCATTAACATTTCAAATTCTTATGGTGATAATGAGGACAATATTCTATTAGTACCAATTCTTCATCATGTTTATTCTTTTCATGCAGGGTATCTAGATGAGTCACCATGTGGTTGATTATATCTTTCTTCATATCCTTTAGTAATTCTTTTGAGTTCCATCCTAGAAACACCTACCACTGCCTTGGTAGTCATTGATTGTAGGTTTTGTGTCTTATTCATTATGGAGCATGAATAATTATTGAAAATATAATAGAGGTCATCTCATGAAATCTAAGAGATATCTCCTCCTCTGATTAAATCCATAGCATCCAAATAGTCTTCATTAACTACTCTTAGAAATATAATTTTGAGAGAGTCTTGGAACATGTTTTTTTGTTTTTTAGACAAAAGACTAGTTTCTTGTATATTGTATTAATAATCATAATAGATAATTACATATTTTCCAAAGAGACAATGGTGTCTATCTTGCGAATCGGATAAAGATCATAAAGACATTTTCACCTACCCAACTGCCCAAACAAAATTATATCCAAAACTTGATTGTCTACCCAGCTGCCCATAAAAAATTACATCCAAAACCTGATTGTGACCCCTATACAATTTTGCTGCTACCCACAACTTCAAGCCCCTATACGTTAAAACCCTGCCACCCTAGAATATACAACCATATCCGGTTATATTGGTAGCTTAAACAAAAATGATAACAACCATGAAATTGCTAACTTCCCATGTGAGAGCATTCGACTGAATTTTCACCCTGTTTGTCTTGAGCTACCACGTGCACTTGATTTGCTACTACAGCTTGAGAATGCACTATTATATTGATGACTGGCACTTGACGACTATCCCTGATTGCTCGATGAACTGGTGGTGCAGTGCTTACTTGCAGGCCTTGAGGACAGTCGTGAGACATGATAATTGAAATGGCATGATGTTTTCTCTTAAACTTGTCAATTTCATCCTTGTCGATCTCAAAATGGTGCCTATTGAGTGCCATATACAAGTAACTAGAGGAATCTTTGAGTAAAGATAATTTCATACCCTCGTACGCATCAACATATCTTTGCTTATGCAGAAGGTAATTCCATGGAAACCAACCGCCGAAAAATCCCTCTCCCTGAGTGAAATCATATGCTTGAATGCTCTTTGACAAAGCATTATCTTCCACGTAAACACCATTCACTACCTTGTTTGCAATGGAATGAACTGAATTGAAGTTTTGTACTCAATCCAACACATTATAAATGAAAATTGACAAGAGATTTGTAGGGAAGATGATTCGCTAAGATTCAATACGCAAAATTTCCTCTCCTATTACTGACTTGATACAACTGAGAATGGTCAGACAATTTACCTTAAATTCCTATTGTAAATGCTCTTTCTCAATGCAGCCTGAAAAGGGTGGCTCCCATGGGCGAACGACAATTGGGGCTCTATAATTTCGTGGTTGATACTCCATGTTGCAGTCAAAAGATAAACAACGACCACACACACAACTTTCCATTACAACTTGAAGAAGACTCTTCAAACTTTTTCCCTCCTAGAACACAAGCTACAACACTAGAGTTGAACTAGGAACGTTGAGCGCCTCACACTAGGAACACAACAACTAAAAATTCCACTTCTACATAAAACCTTATTAACTACGTTTATGCCCTAGTAAGCACCAATTTAAAGGAAATTGTCCTTAATTCACAATTTCTAAACTGGCCTTGGAAATGACAATTTGGAGTAGGAGGCACGCTTGAAATATTTCTCGCATAGAAGAGACATGTTTTTATGTTGGGACTTCTACAGAATTTTTTTTTTTTTCTCTACATAATCTTCTAAAGGCCCATCATCCTTTCGGGTCATTCAAAAGATATCACCTCCTTTCATATCTCTTTCTCTACAATAGTCATTATATTTCTTAAGGAATTTTTCCTTCATAGTTTACCAATTGGTCACTTAGTCACTGCATCTCTTCTTAATCCCATGAACCTCCTCAAGGAAAAATATTTGAATGTGGCTGGAAATAATTTCAACTAGTGTGTATTTGTGGTATAATTATAGCTCCTACAAAGGATGTAAAATATGAACACAAACATGCCTGGGTCTTTTGAGGTGAGGCCATAGAAATTAGGAAGAGCAAATGGAGGGATATTTTCATGGCATCATTCCCTACCTAGGTAGAGGTGGGAAATTAAAAAGTTACGGTTTTAAGTAGCTCTATTGGTATATCTCCCATTGTGGGCTAAGATTTTTGACTATGGATTAAAGTAGTATCATGAGGGTTCATTGGAATCTTGACTTGAAGTAATTTTTAAGTTAGCTTTAGGAGGTTATACTTTAGGAATCAAGGGTTCACTTCTCTATTCCTCCTTGATGCCTACCATAGGTATTATTTTTCTTCGTGAGGGTTGTTTGTTGAAAGAAATATCTCCAAGGAATCTCTTCTTCTCTACATGCAATAATTATGATACAATTTCTACCTTCCATGCATAATGTTAGTGGATAATTTGATGTTTGGTGTAGTTCTAAAATCCTAGATGTTGAAAATGTAATGTATATGCTAATAAAGTAGGAAATAAATATTTAAAAATATTGAGTCTTAAAGATTGACACCATCCCTGATAATAATGCCAAAAATGTATACACCTTTCATTGACTAATAAATATAGTGTATTAACTTCATGCACTCAACTCAATGGATCCAAGTTATCCCTTATCAAGTGATTCACCATGTTACCAAATTTCTATCCATTGTATTCAATCCCTTAAAATTTTCCTTGATTTAGGATCGAGTCTTTGTTTTCCTTTATTTTCAAGTCTCTTGCCTAAGGCTTTTTCCTTTGAAATCTAAGTCCTTATTCATCTTTCAAAAAAATTATCTATAAGCCAACTTTTTCAACATTTTCTTGAGTTTGACAACCATTTGGTTCACCAAAAGTACTTTGTATTCTCGTTCTTTTTATTTCAACAAATTCTACTCTTTAGGAAACATTTTATTCCTGAACTTTTACTTTTTAGAAATATCCTTAGTTTGTGAACTTGTATGTTCATCAAAAAATAATTTCTTGCAAGTGTAGATGGTGAAAGCCTTATTTTAGAAACCCAGTTTTCAGCCAAAAAAGGAATGTTTAAGTTCAAATTGTATTGGTGGATTTTCAAGTTTGAAAACTATTTGGTTCATTGAAAGACAAGTTTTTCGAGGATGAAATACTTCAAATATTAAGACTCAAGTTAGAGATTCATCTAGTTCACAAATAATTTTATTTTCCAGATAACTTGTTTAAGAAAGCCAAATTTTTCAAAGTTTGTGAAGAGAAAATCTCATCGAAGAGGATATTATTTGTATGTGTGTTGCAACGATCACTTAAAAATGGACCTCTCTAACTTTTTGATTTTATTCATTAATGAGGTTGACTTAATTTTCCATAATATTCAAGTATTTATATTGAAGACTTCAAAATCTATATTCATTTTAACTCAAGATTGAAGTCATCGATGGGAAATAATGTGATTATTATGATAGTTACACTTAACATTATTAACTCAAGCTCACTCTTCATTGGGTTATTGGAGATAAAGGTCGATTCTTTGGGATTCTCCCCTTTGTTTGAAAATTCATTGAAGCTTTCATGAATTTTGTGCATTATATACATCAAACTTTCCCAAAAAATGCATCATCATTGATACAATGTAATTTTTTATAAGAAATCATTGATCACTCAATTCAATGGTTATTAATGTGTGCCAAAATGAAATACAAATATTTGGGGTTCATTGTGGAATCCATGATTCAAAATGACCTAGCCTAAATAAAAGATATGGAGCTAGGGTATATTGACTTGAGAGAATTTTGGAAGAGAATGAATGCAAATTCTAGGCCTCCTATGGTTGATAAAACCTTCATGAGTGGGATTTCTTTTGCAGGTCTTCTTCTAGCATTTCAATGCCTTGACTTGGTTTTAACATGCATAAAATATACTATGTAGAGTCTAGAGAAGTAAGGAAAATAGATGGGGTTATAGTAGTAAAATTAGATATTGATTCTATGGGAAATTTAATCAAGCTACTTGTACAAGATGAGTTCACATATATTTTTGTAGAGATGGGATGAAATTGTTACATAGATAAAAAGGATTGGTGTCTTCCAAGTATTGTAAAATACTAGCAATTGAAAGAAAGGAAAGGGAAATTTTAAATCCCTAAGACCTTACAAAGGGATCATTTCAAAGATGACATATCAAATGTAATTACACTACTTCATGGAGTAGTGGGAAGCACAAATTCAAGCACTTTTGAAAAATGGACATGTCAGTTCATATTGGTCACTTATAATGAATTAAAATATATAGATTGGGAAAAATTGATTAGTGATCATATACACGACCAATTTGTGAAATTTTCTCAAAGAGATCAATTTAATATGTGCCCATATTTTTTCTATGCTATAGAAAGTACTCATACAGTGTAGCCAAGATTGAGGAATTTTGGAGCTCTCACAAATAATACTAAAGTGTATGATTATTATCCTCAAGTCCAAGAGGAATGTGGAAATAGATATTGAAAATGAGTGAATGATGCATTATGTATGCTCAATGCCAAGAAAATAAGTGATAATCTAGAGGTGAAGATTTCTCAGGAAGCAACAAAATTAATTATGAAATTTGGTAGTTTCTTAAACCAATTTGATATATTTACATATGTCAAAATTGGAGGTTTCAAAAGCACTCCATATAAATTGTCAAGGTATGCCAGTGATTATATCATACTCCCAGAGGTACATAGATAGGTGGCTCATGTGCGAAAGAAGTGTCATGATCAAA
>VDFB02000007.1:120195186-120305363 GCA_007258455.2 Sequoia sempervirens | reverse complement strand
GATGGTGGTTATTGGTTGTGATTCCATCATTCAGCCTCTAGTAGGCTGGCCAAGAACAAGAAAAAAGTGCAGGTTAAAGATTTGGATACGGAAGAGGAGCAGTCAGACAATAAAGATAGCAGGGTTGAAGAGGAGTCTGAGGGTGAGGAGGAGGAGCATGCTAGAGGTCACTGCTTTATTCTTGACACGAGCAAAGTTCAAAAGGAGGTTTTAGCCTCTCAGTCTTTGGAACCGATGGATGTTGAGCATACTAATATCGACAAGACTGTGGTTGGAGGGGAGGAGCTCTGTGGGTTGAAGGAAAGATTGGATAAACTTGACAAAAAATTCTGTGGTTTGACCCGCTTCACAACTAAGCTGGTCCATTGTGTCACCAGTACCCTTTCAGTGGTGATGAAGGATGAGATGGACATGAAAAAGACTGAAGACCATCAAGAATGGGTTGGAGATGATGTTGTGAATCTCCTATCAAAAAACTAGGAAGATTCTAGTTAGTCTGTTGCTAGTCCGCTGTTTGTCCATCTGCTAATTTTTTGTGGTGTCTATTTTTTTGGCTTTGTGTTTTTTGATGCTTTTTTTTTTTTTTATCTTGAACTCTATTGGCCCTTGTGGCTCTATGTGAAGGGTACAAAACCCTAAAAATGTTGCTTACCTAATAAAAAACAACTTCCTACACCAATCTTGAGAGGAGGGTTATGATTTATTTTTTAGATTTGAACAATTACATAAACTTAAACAAAAATAAAAATAAAGAAAATTCATACCACAACACAGTGATTTATGCGGGTAAAATTTTTTTGTGAGAAAAACCCTTTGAAAATGTGCCTAGTATATTATTCAAAAAAAATATTAAAATATACTCACAACAAAATCTTTCTTATTGGAGTATAATCAATTAGAGAACCAAAGTCAAATTAGTAGTTACAATACTCTTATACCAAATCACCATCTCAATATATAAGAGATACACTACATAAAACCGCCAAACGGTATTACACAACCATGAGCTAAAACCACCTAAAAAGTGGTGCCCATCCTTATCTCCAATAAAATATGCCTATGATGTGTCAAAAAATGCACCACCATGTGTAACTCCCCTTTTAAAAATCATTTGTGTCCAACATGTTGTTACATCTCCCATTTTAGAAGACCCAATTTTTAGAGGCTTTAAATTTTGATCTAGTTGTTTGATTGATGAATTGCTTAAACTATTGAAAAGATTGTGAAGTGCTATGTCAATCTATAACTAGCTTCACCAATTGCAACCAATTTTGGACCCAAAAAATTCCTCTAAGGTCTTCAAACTGAACTTTGAAACTTTCAAAACAAAACCTTTAATATCTTCAAATCCATAGACGATCTTGCAAAGAAGCTTTACAAGCATTCTTATTTAGCCATTTCAAATCTTTGGAGGAAATTACACAACAATATATGTTCAAATTTAAACTTACTATAAATAGTAACCTAGTGTAATTGCAAGGTTGAGACACCATTTTCTTAACAAATATAGCCCTTTGAAAGGTGGTAGGTGCATTGCATAACCCAAATGGGAGGATTGAACAAACATAAGTTCCCAAGGATACGCTAAAGTCAATTTTTTCTAGTCCTTAGGTGCTATCATGATTTGGTTATATCCACTAAACCCATATAAAAAGGATAATTATTTCTTTCTTGTGAAGTCCAAACATCAATGAAGGGTAAGGAAAATGATCTTTCATAATAGCCATTTAATCCACATAGGCATTCCATTTAGCCCCCTTTTTAGTACTATAAACAATGATGAGACCCACTAAATTTTTGATATAAGATAAATGAATCTAGCGTGTAAGAGTTTTTGTAACTTAGTTTTCACTATCTCACAAACATAGGGGTTCATCCTTCTTTACTCAATTTCTTGATGGATCTATAATCCTCCTTAATATATATCTAATGTGCGAAAAGTTTGGGATCAATTCCTTTCATATCATGCTAATCCTAGGAAAATAATCTTTTATGAATATGCAACATGGAAACTAATTTTTTGTGTTTTTGCATGGTCAACTGATTGTTTATGTATGCAGCTTTCTTAGTGAAATTTCAACTTTCTTATCCCTTTTGGTCATGGAATCAATATATCTTCATGATATATTAAGGCTACATATATGAGGTAATAGATGATAGAATATGCATGCAACAAATGTGTATTCTTTTGAGTGTGCAATAGGGAAAATACTATGCAACGAGCAAGATATGCAAATCATACAATAATTTTGTTGTGGGCCCCTCCCATAACTATTTTGTACAATATTAGAGAGGATGGTGTCCTCATCTAGAAGTCATATCATTAGAAATTTCTCAATTTTTATTAAAGCCTATAATGTGTTCAAGTTATTATCGTCAAGGTTTGATCAAAGTGGTTGATCCAATTTAGAAAATGGTTGTACCAGAGGATTATGACTAGCTTATTTGCCACATTTTTTAGAGTAAAATGTATTTCCTAATTAATTATATATTTAATTATTAAGTTCCTTTTCCTCTAATTACTTAAGCTTACTTAGGTCATTTATTTTTATGTGTCATGTCATAGGATGAGGACACGTCATGATATTTTTTTATCCTCACCTAGGGTTTCTAGGTTAATTATCCTTTTATAAGGTTTTTTTATTGTATTATCATTAAGATGAAAATTCATAATGATTCATGCTTTTCTGGATCAATAGATCTTGGCCTCCATAGATTTTCTATTCTCTCTTTCTGTGAAAAGTGTTTGATTGTAGGTGATCCTTGGGAGCTATGGAGTTAATTTTTTCCCAACTTCAACATGGTATCAAAGCTATAGATCTATAATCCCCTCTCCTCTTTTTGAGATAATTCATTCCTTGATCTATCATTCGGTGCATCCTAGAGAAAAATAGATTTTTCCATTGGATTTATAGCTTTCAAGAAAGTCAAATCTACATTTTGTTTGGCTTGATTTGGACTCTAGAGGTCAAGTCTACAAGGGTTTGAAGTAGTTACTTTTTTTTTCAAGATCTAGAGGGTAGCTGCAATTTCAATGCATTTTGAGCCAAAACAAACATTTTCATCATTCTCAACAGGCCCAAAGACCTTAAGATTTCCTGTCAAATTGTTGAAATCTATATCAAGAGAATTTGGGGCAATTTTTTTGCTAAAGAGGCTATACGTTCTCCCTATGCAGGTACGATTTCACAAAAATAAATATTTTCCCTATTTGTATTGTGTACTATGTTGTGTCCCTATTTGTATTGTGTGGGAATTATAGAGGGGTACCTTGTATTTGATGCCATGGTTTTTTGTTCTAGGTAAAACACTAGCCTTCCTCATCCTTCATGTTTTGAACTTTGGTTGTTCATTTTTATCTTCATTAATTGTCAGTCTCTTGCATTAACATTTCAAATTCTTGTGGTGATAATGAGGACAATATTCTATTAGTACCGATTCTTCATCATGTTTATTCTTTTCATGCAGGGTATCTAGATGAGTCACCATGTGGTTGATTATATCTTTCTTCGTATCCTTTAGTAATTTTTTTGAGTTCCATCCTAGAAACACCTACAACTGCCTTGGTAGTCATTGATTGTAGGTTTTGTGTCTTATTCATTATGGAGCATGAATAATTATTGAAAATCTAATAGAGGTCATCTCATGAAATCTAAGAGATATCTCCTCCTCTAATTAAATCCATAGCATCCAAATAGTCTTCATTAACTACTCTTAGAAATATAATTTTGAGAGAGTCTTGGGACATGTTTTTTTGTTTTTTAGACAAAAGGCTAGTTTCTTGTATATTGTATTAATAATCATAATAGATAATTACATATTTTCCAAAGAGGAAATAGTTTCTATCTTGCGAATCGGATAAAGATCATAAAGAAATTTTCACCTACCCAACTGCCCAAACAAAATTATATCCAAAACTTGATTGTCTACCCAGCTGCCCATAAAAAATTACATCCAAAACCTGATTGTGACCCCTATAGAATTTTGCTGCTACCTACAACTTCAAGCCCCTATACGTTAAAACCCTGTCACCCTAGAATATACAACCATATCCGGTTATATTGGTAGCTTAAACAAAAATGATAACAACCATGAAATTGCTAACTTCCCATGTGAGAGCATTGGACTGAATTTTCACCCTGTTTGTCTTGAGCTACCATGTGCACTTGATTTGCTACTACAACTTGAGAATGCACTATTATATTGATGACTGGCACATGACAACTATCCCTGATTGCTCGATGAACTGGTGGTGCAGTGCTTACTTGTAGGCCTTGAGGACAGTCGTGAGACATGATAATTGAAATGGCATGATATTTTCTCTTAAACTTGTCAATTTCATCCTTGTCAAACTCAAAATGGTGCCTATTGAGTGCCATATACAAGTAACTAGAGGAATATTTGAGTAAAGATAGTTTCATACCCTTGTACGCATCAACATATCTTTGCTTATGTAGAAGGTAATTCCATGGAAACCAACCGCCAAAAAATCCCTCTCCCTGAGTGAAATCATATGCTTGAATGCTCTTTGACAAAGCATTATCTTCCACGTAAACACCATTCACTACCTTGTTTGTAATGGAATGAACTGAATTGAAGTTTTGTTCTCAATCCAACACATTATAAATGAAAATTGACAAGAGATTTGTAGGGAAGATGATTCGCTAAGATTCAGTATGCAAAATTTCCTCTCCTATTACTGACTTGATACAACTGAGAATGGGCAGACAATTTACCTTAAATTCCTATTGTAAATGCTCTTTCTCAATGTAGCCTAAAAAGGGTGGCTCCCATGGGCGAATGACAATTGGGGCTCTATAATTTCGTGGTTGATACTCCATGTTGCAGTCAAAAGATAAACAACGACCACACATACAACTTTCCATTACAACTTGAAGAAGACTCTTCAAACTTTTTCCCTCCTAGAACACAAGCTACAACACTAGAGTTGAACTAGGAATGTTGAGCGCCTCACACTAGGAACACAACAACTAAAAATTCCACTTCAACATAAAACCTTATTAACTACGTTTATGCCCTGGTAAGCACCAATTTAAAGGAAATTGTCCTTAATTCACATTTTCTAAATTGGCCTTGGAAATGACAATTTGGGGTAGGAGGCACGCTTGAAATATTTCTCGCATAGAAGAGACATGTTTTTTTGTTGGGACTTCTATAGAAAAAACAAAAAATTCTCTACATAATCTTCTAAAGGCCCATCATCCTTTCAGGTCATTCAAAAGATATCATCTCCTTTCATATCTCTTTCTCTACAATAGTCATTATATTTCTTAAGGAATTTTTCCTTCATAGTTTACCAATTGGTCACTTAGTCACTACATCTCTTCTTAATCCCATGAACCTCCTGAAGGAAAAACATTTGAATGTGGCTAGAAATAATTTCAACTAGTGTGTATTTGTGGTATAATTATAGCTCCTACAAAGGATGTAAAATATGAACACAAACGTGCCTGGGTCTTTTGAGGTGAGGCCATAGAAATTAGGAAGAGAAAATGGAGGGATACTTTCATGGCAACATTCCCTACCTAGGTAGAGGTGGGAAATTAAAAAGTTACGGTTTTAAGTATCTCTATTGGTATATCTCCCATTGTGGGCTAAGATTTTTGGCTATGGATTAAAGTAGTATCATGAGGGGTTCATTGGAATCTTGACTTGAAGTAATTTTTAAGTTAGCTATAGGAGGTTATACTTTAGAAATCAAGGGTTCACTTCTCTGTTCCTCCTTGATGCCTACCATAGGTATTATTTTTCTTCGTGAGGGTTGTTTGTTGAAAGAAATAACTCCAAGGAATCTCTTCTTCTCTATATACAATAATTATGATACAATTTCTACCTTCCATGCATAATGTTAGTGGATAATTTGATGTTTGGTGTAGTTCTAAAATCGTAGATGTTGAAAATGTAATGTATATGCTAATAAAGTAGGAAATAAATATTTAAAAATATTGAGTCTTTAAAGATTGACACCATCCCTGATAATGATGCCAAAAATGTATATACCTTTCATTGACTAATAAATATAGCGTATTAGCTTCATGCACTCAACTCAATGGATCCAAGTTATCCCTTATCAAGTGATTCACCATGTTACCAAATTTCTATCCATTGTATTCAATCCCTTAAAATTTTCCTTGAATTAGGATCGAGTCTTTGTTTTCATTTATTTTCAAGTCTCTTGCCTAAGGCTTTTTCCTTTGAAATTTAAGTCCTTATTCATCTTTCAAAAAAATTATCTATAAGACAACTTTTTCAACATGTTCTTGAGTTTGACAACCATTTGGTTCACCAAAAGTACTTTGTATTCTCATTCTTTTTATTTCAACAAATTCTACTCTTTAGGAAACTTTTTATTCTTGAACTTTTACTTTTTAGAAATATCCTTAGTTTGTGAACTTGTATGTTCATCAAAAAATAATTTCTTGCAAGTGTAGATGGTGAAAGCCTTATTTTAGAAACCCAGTTTTCAGCCAAAAAAGGAATGTTTAAGTTCAAATTGTATTGGTGGATTTTCAAGTTTGCAAACTATTTGGTTCATTGAAAGACAAGTTTTTCGAGGATGAAATACTTCAAATATTAAGACTCAAGTTAGAGATTCATCTAGTTCACAAATCATTTTATTTTCTAGATAACTTGTTTAAGGAAGCCAATTTTTTCAAAGTTTGTGAAGAGAAAAGATCATCGAAGAGGATATTATTCATATGTGTGTTGCAATGATCACTTAAAAATGGACCTCTCTAACTTTTTGATTTTATTCATTAATGAGGTTGATTTAATTTTCCATAATATTCAAGTATTTATATTGAAGAATTCAAAATCTATATTCATTTTAACTCAATATTGAAGTCATCGATGGGAAATAATGTGATTATTATGATAGTTACACTTAACATTATCAACTCAAGCTCACTCTTCATTCGGTTATTGGAGATAAAGGTTGATTCTTTGGGATTCTCCCCTTTGTTTGAAAATTCATTGAAGCTTTCATGAATTTTGTGCATTATATACATCAAACTTTCCCAAAAAATGCATCCTCATTGATACGATATAATTTTTTATAAGAAATCATTGATCACTCAATTCAAGGGTTATTAATGTGTGCCAAAATGAAATACAAATATTTTGGGTTCATTGTGGAATCCATGATTCAAAATGACCTAGCTTGAATAAAAGATATGGAGCTAGGGTATATTGACTTGTGAGAATTTTGGAAGAGAATGAATGCAAATTCTAGGCCTCCTATGGTTGATAAAGCCTTCATGAGTGGGATTTCTTGTGTAGGTCTTCTTCTAGCATTTCAATGCCTTGACTTGGTTTTAGCATGCATAAAAAATACTATGTAGAGTCTAGAGAAGTAAGAAAAATAGATGGGGTTATAGTAGTAAAATTAAATATTGATTCTATGGGAAATGTACTCAAGCTACTTGTACAAGATGAGTTCACATATTTTTTTTTTAGAGATGGGATGAAATTATTACATAGATAAAAAGGATTGGTGTCTTCCAAGTATCGTCAAATACTAGCAATTGAAAGAAAGGAAAGGGAAATTTCAAATCCCTAAGACATTACAAAGGGATCATTTCAAAGATGACATATCAAATATGATTACACTACTTCATAGAGTAGTGGGAAGCACAAATTCAAGCACTTTTGAAAAATGGACATGTTAGTTCATATTGGTCACTTATAATGAATCAAAATATATAGATTAGGAAAAATTGATTAGTGATCATATACACGACCAATTTATTAAATTTTCTCAAAGAGATCAATTTAATATGTGCCCATATTTTTTCTATGCTATAGAAAGTACTCATACAGTGTGGCCAAGAATGAGGAATTTTGGAGTTCTCACAAATAATACTAAAGTGTATGATTATTATCCTCAACTCCAAGAGGAATGTGGAAATAGATATTGAAAATGAGTGAATGATGCATTATGTATGCTCAATTCCAAGAAAATAAGTGATAATCTAGAGGTGAGAATTTCTTAGGAAGCAACACAATTAATTATGAAATTTGGTAGTTTCTTAAACCAGTTTGATATATTTACATATGTCAAAATTGGAGGTTTCAAAAGCACTCCATATAAATTGTCAAGGTATGCCAGTGATTATATCATACTCCCAGAGGTACATAGATAGGTGGCTCATGTGAGAAAGAAGTGTCATGATCAAAAGAAGACAAGATATGTTTTCCATGTGAATTTAAATCATTATAGAAAAAATTTGTAAAAGATAATCTATATATTGGTGTATGGTATGAACATCAATATCATCTAGAATATTATTAGGAAGATTGTACTTATGAACATGAAGTGAGAAGGAGAGATTGAATGAGATTAATAATAGACCTAATGAGGGATTTTAATTTGGATTTTGATATCTTTGACATAATTTATGATAATTATGATGTGATTGATGAAGAGTATCATATTGTGAAGTCAACGACTTTAACTAGGGTTAGGTGGTTAGAAAAGGAAATCAATAATATATTCACAAGATAATCCTTTGTTCTTGATAAAAGTAAGATAGTTAGAGGCTAAGATTACTGGCCACACTACAACCAAGCCTCCAAACAATAAACACACTTTTGGAGAGAAAAAAATAATTATAAAACCGAGTCAACAGGTGTCATCTGCTAATGTATATACCACCATAGCTAAGTCTTGTTTTAAGAAAGGGGATGAGGGGTATGATCTTAAGAAAGACATTAAATTGAAGGGCCAATGTGAAGGGAAAAATGAGAAGATACAAAATAAGTTGGAGGTGAAAAAGGTTCCCAAAGTTGATTCCATAGAGGTTCAAGGAACTGAACAAGAGCAACAACATACATGTTAAGATACTTTTGGTACTCCCTTACCTCAAAATGATGTCTCTCCTCCACATTAAATAATAAAGCAAGGTTCCAATTCTCCTCCTCAACACCAAACAATTCATTTTATCTAAAATTATATACCAAACAACCCCATGCCATCTAAAATGATTGACAATCAACCCATCTTACCATCACCAACTTGTCTAAGAGAAGCCATTTGAAAGAAAAGGAAGTATACATAATTAACTGATCCTGGCTTTGATACTATAGAAAAATTATTGTAAATAAAGAATCAACCCAAAAATACTAAAAGAAGGTCCAATATAATGATGGAATCTAGCTCAAGATATCAATTCGTGGATATTATAGAGCACACAAATGATAAGAATGAAGAGGATATAAAAAAATATGGCTTGAATGTTAGTAAGATTGATTTAGGGCCTCATACAATGGAAGGTGATATTCATAATGAAAATACGTTTATTGATATCTTGGTAAGAAGATTGGAAGAAAAGGAAAAAGAGATAAATCTATTGGACGAATAGGTGGAAATTATAACTTCCTATATAGAATCAATTGTTGACATTGAATCACAACCTCTTAATACCTCACTTGAAACTTCTATGAAGAACTCTCCTAAGGGGATTAGTTTTGATATTATGGATTAGATTTGCAAGTATCGATCCATGGGAAAATAGTAGACAAATAGGTAAAAAAGTTGATTACTGAATGTTTGCTATATTTCAATGACGTGATACAAATATATGAAAATATTTTAACCATAAAAAATGAGGGAAATTATGAACTTTAGGTTACAAAGAAAGAAGATTCCCTACTCATTGTTATAATAAAATATTTGGAAGAGATCGCTAAATTTGATAGTAATGTTTTAATATTTGAAAACATCCTAAGAAAATCAAAATAGAATGAAGTAGCTAAGTGGATAAGTGTCTCTGAATGGAACCTTGTTTAATTAGTAAGAGGTACATGACTGAGTTAAACAAAAAATTGAAAAGCTACAACTCATTAGTATTGGATCTTAAGACTAATTATATGAGTCCTAATGTTAATATTTTAGTTAAAAATGACGTGAGTTTGAATAATCTAAAGAGGTGAAGAACGTTAAGAAGATAGTTATTAAGGAATTGATCAACAAGGACTCTATCAATGAAAGTACAATGGAGAGATTTTGTAATTATAATCTTTCCTCATAAAATTTAGGAAGGAGATAAATAATTTTTAGAAGACGGATAAAGATGTAGGTAATGATAATGCCATGTGAAAGACCCGTTTGAGCAACACCATAATTCCAAATGGGAATTATATTTTATCGATGATCACCAAATTTATGAACTTCAAGGCAAAGGTTGATTCTTCCCATTTGACTAAAGTTCTAGCTAAATGAAAAATGATGAGACTTAGGAGAGATTTCAAAGAAGATGATGAAGAGAATGTCCTAATTTAAATTTGTATTTTTTTGTGAATAGTATTTCAATTACAAAACATGATATAATTTTATTTTTATGACATGAAGTTGTTTTATTTCATATCTTAAGAAATAGTTACAAATGGGATAGTTTCATCTTGATACCTTATATATAGGGTATTGCGAAATACAATGTAAAATTTTGGCAATGTAAGTTGGTGATTGATCTCTGTTGAAAAGTAAATAAATTTTTAGGGTTTTTTATATATTTTAGAATTGAATGAATATGCATTGAATGTATAGAAAACTGTTGAAATTGGGGTCATATTCATATTATGTTGAATGTATGATTATTTATCTCTTCTGGAATGTTTCTTTGCATGGAACATTTATAACTCCTATCCATATGATTTCTCATCATTCATATATATTATTTTCTTATGATCAGAGAGCTTTGGGTGGTAATTTTAAAATATTTAGTCCAATTTTGGTGAAGTAAGTAGTTAGCTGTAAGACTTTACACTCATCCTAGATTAAAATTATTTCAAGAAAATCCCTTTCCTACTTTTAGGTTAAAAGCATACCCATTTTAATTATAATTACTACCATAAAAGGGATTTTCCCCTTTTCAAACACAAAGGAAGGTTGTTCATTTGACTACAACTTGTAGACACTTAAAAATGTCTTGAATGATATCATACACTCGAATCAAATATACTAATACCGTTTCATCCTCGAACCCATCCTCTTTTCGCTAAATTTATTAAATTAGCCTAGCTATTTAATTAATTATCATTTTCATCTATTAATCTAATGAATTCAATCGGGTTAATTCACCCCCTTTCATGCTAACATTTCGTCCTATTAAATTAAATACATAAAGTTATTTAATTTAAATCCCTAAGTCCTGTTATTTAATTAAATAACCCTAAGTTATTTAATTAAATATCATTTTACTTTCCACCTTTCATTAAATCACTTTATTTAATGAATATCATGAAATTTCGCTAATTGCATAATTAAACCTTTTTTTAATTATCAATTACTAATTAATTTAATTCCCCCCACTTGCAAGGGAATATTCCTCCTTTGCACATTCCTCCAAAAGGAATATTTCCATGGAATATTCCTTCCCCTTTTGCACATTAATTTTTTTTTTTAATTTTCTAAATATCTAATTTCCCCTCACCCATGAGAATATTCCAAAGAATATTCTCTCTCCTCACTCATTTGAAAAAGGGGAATATTTTTTTTTTTTGACAAACTTATAAGACTTCTTGTGTAAGTTTTGAGTGTGTTTGTTTGAAAGAATATCAACCCTTGATTCTTTCCTTGATCCATGTGATCATTGATTCTCATCCGTTGATGAGAATCCATGATCCATGTTTCATCTTTCCTCCTTTTTTGACCATTGATTAACCTTTTTAATCTCAACCCTTCATTTCTCATTTGTCCTATAAATAGGTCACTATTTGGACACAAATGGATCCACGTTTTAACAACAAACTTATGTTGTTAAAATCACTTGCACTTGCACTCATATTTAGCTCGTTTTACATCATTTTAGCTTAAATTACTTGCATCATATTAGGTTAGCTTCCATTAATGGCTTCCATGATATCATATATGCATTCATTTAGTATATTGTGTAATTAGGGTTCAATATTTTTTGCTTAGAATCCATTTAGATTAGCTTTTCATACACCCATATCAACCATCTTAGCATAGATCATGTTAAAATATCTTGTATCATGTTCATTTAGCTTTAAATCATGTTTCATCACACATTGTTCATCAGTTTCGTCAATTCTCGTCAATTGAATCGATTGAAACATGCTCATTTATCCATGAGATTGGGAAAGGATCGTCATTCCACATCAATGCAATACCACTCCCCCAATAATATAAGTTTCAATGGATTAGAATAGGTGTTTAAAGCTTTCGTAGTTTAATATGTTAAGTTTTAATCGATTCTTATTTTAGTTTTTATTGATTGATCTTATTAGGACTGACGTTTAGTGGCATATTTACGCTTCAAATCCTCATGGATCAAGTGTAGTTATCCCATACTAATCCATCAGTCATATTTTGGAAATAGAAGGAGGGGTTAAACTAATCAATCTGAAAAAATTCTTGTCAAAACTTTGTTTTACTTGTGTTTTTAGGTACAACGACGCTATTGATAATCAATCGACGCACTTGATGAGGCGTCATTATACAACGACACACCTGTGATTTTAATTTATTAACACATAAGTAATCTAGCATCGCTTATTTAATTTCATCACCATATTTTAATATAGTGACATTAATTTAATTTTTTAATGCAAAATGATTTTTTTTTAGTGACATAATTGATATGTCAACGCATTCGACCTCCCTATTTTCTATAGAGGGCTGCTATCAATTTTTAACATGGAAACACATATCCTATACAATGATGCTATTGATGGATTTCAACGACACAATTGATTTCAACATTGCGAATTACTGGTAAACAAAACAAAACTTGATTTTTTGACATATGTTTGAATTTTTTGGCTTTATCTAATCACTAACATGTCTCTGACTTCTTATTATGGTTTTTAGACTAACTGGTTTTGCAGGTTTGGATGATAAAATTCAAAGTGAAGGAGCATTTTATCATTAATTGTATAATTGTAACAAGTGTTTCAACACTTTTGGGGAAATTATAACCCATTTATGATGCTTTTTTATTTCATGTTTTAGGACCAAACTAGATTTATTTTTGGCTTTAAAATGAATGTTCAAATTGGTTAAAACTGAGCCCTCACATCATTTTGCTTGTTGGATTAAAATTGAACAACACAACTTTCACACTTCAAATTGATGTTTAAAATGAACTCATTTTGCTATGATGGATTAAAATGAACATATATTTGATTTGTCTATGTATTCTCATACATGTGTATCCAATCCCCCTGCGCTTCGTGTGATATTGGGTGAAGAGAAACACACAAGTCTACTTTTCTGCTTGGAAGTGCTTATCCTCTCCCCTCGCGCCTATTGGCAATCTTGGGTGATGAATTTTTTTTTATTATTTAAACATGTGTCACCTTTAGAAAGGGTCTACCTCCCAACTTGGGAGAGAGAATGACCCAAAGTGGTGCTTTCATTATGACTCACTATATAAATAATTTGGTTGTGATGAAAGTCACTGATCAAGCTAGTTGTGGTTGTCCCATACTAACGAATGTGTCCCTTAGTATCCTTATGATGCATTAAAACCCTTAGATATTTCTAAGGGCTAGGAGGCCTCTTAATTGAGTAGAATCACCACGTGTATGGCACTGGTTTATCCTAGATATGGTCATTAAAATTCTTGTTTGTAGTGACTAACCAAGTCTAATTCTAAAATGTATTTCAAGGTAGTGCATGGGAGTAGCACCACGCCCAAAATTTACTTACCATGTCTGGTTTTTGATTGAGGCATAAAGCAAATGGGGAATGGACTCCTTTACTTGGCGTGTCAAGACGTTACATTTCCTTGACATAGCCTATTTGTCCACTTCATCTTCATGGATTAATCATCTCTTTTGATGAAGGTAAGCCTACTGAAAAATAAGTACCTGCTCTATCTAGGATTGTAAATGCTTGAGAGTCAATTTAACACTTGCTTGATTCCAAAACAATTGAAAAAAAACATCCACAAGTCTTTTCAAAATTTCAAACCCTTTGGTCTAAGTATGGATACCCTTTGACAAAATATTGATATTGATGCTTGTCCTAAGAATTTATTCTTAGAGATGTCTAAATATTTTGGTTTACATCTCAATCCATACTTCCCAAAGTTAACCTAGGTAACTATGCCCTTAACTTCATCCTTTTCACAAAATGGACTTTGTGGAATTGATGATTTTTTTAACATAGACATTTAGTTTTAACTTAAGAAAGACAACTATTTTTGGTAAAAAGAAACTCATTTAAGCAAGATAACTTGAGAAATTGAGCCCCACATGACCATTTTTCATCCAATCACTCTGGTTGAACAACCCGACCTTACACCCGCTATCATTAAGCCAAACTTTGAATTCATTGAAGGAGAACAAACTGATATAATTAGTATTTTGAGAATCTTCACTTTTGAAACAAAGAAAACACCAACCCAGTGGAGAAATGCAAAATACATCATAGACGAAGAAGAGAAACAAGCTGATATTGTGGCTGGAAGGCCCATATTACCACCACCCACATGGCAATAAATATCCTCTTTTCTTCCATAAAATTGAACTTTTCTAAATGATCTCACACAAAATCAAAATTCCCAAGAGAAGGTCTACATGTTGTCAATTCAAACTTAGGCATCATAGTCCAAAAGCTATCAAACAACACATTTTGGCACTCTACCAAAATAGGACTAGATTGACAAGGAACTTTTATAGACATGTTTCAAGGAATAATCCAGAATTGTATGCCCTATTTGAAATTCAAAATGTTGGTCTTTTTCATGATCTTGAACTTCTCTAAATGATCTCATGCAAAATAAAAATCCCCAAGAGAAGGTCTACATGCCTCTATTTCAAACATAGACATCATAGTTCAAAGTACATTAGAAGATGTATCCTAAGATAGTACCATAGTAGGAACAAGTTGGTAAGGAAGTTTTATAGATGTATTCCGCTGAATAATCCAAACATGTATGCTCAATATGAACCCCTCATTTAAGTCAAACATTGGTCTTTTGGATTTAAAAAATTTAGAGTAGCATGTTTCTCACCACCTTGGTCTTTGAAAATAAAGGTTCACTCTAAGTCAACATTGGATGAAACACCTTCATCCACTCCTTATCAAAATCCAAAATTCACCAAACTTTGCAAAAATTTTAAACACACCAACACTTTTTGACTTATAAATCTATCAAGCAACCCCTAAATTAGCTACTTTGCATGTGAAATGAATCCTTTTCCATGCATTTGGTTAAGTTAGTTATCATCTTTGAGCTCATTTACCTTGAAGGTCACAAGTCTACCTTAAAGGTTCACATGTTCATAAACATCCTTTATCCAAACATCAAAACATCAAATTTAAGTCAAAAGTGTTGTCCCAAAACATTTGCAAAGGTCAGTCCCCATACCATTCATCTTTTCATCTCCCATTATCATCATTGCTCCAAAACAACCTAGAGCATCCATTTAAACTAGATTTGAGTCAACTAGAGAGTTCAAACATTAAAAATATCAACACAACTCTCCCATAGGCGACCCAAAATTTATGGTAAAAACAAGATCACAACACAAGAGAATTGTGGAGAAAACCAAAGTTACATTCACCTCAAGTGATCCCAATCATCTAGAATTTGATTCGATAAGTCATGTTACCCCTTCACAATAACCCTCATCTCCATCAGGACCATATGAGATAAAAGATGTCATGAACAATCCATTTGGACTTACTAGGGAAGAAATCATGGAGCATCAAGCCTTAGAAAACGTAGTTCCCAATTCCTCATCTTTTGTTGCACAATCATTGACAAAAGGCTTGACTTCATCCACTATTCAAACAAATCCATCACTAGGTATAAATCAAATATCTATTGCAAGTCTTGCAACTAGACTTGCTAAGGAATTTGGCCACACTCTTCCATTTGAAAGCAACACAATTTTGGGTACTCTCAACACCAATCCATCCCAAACAACCACTTGGGCACCAACATTTGGCATTCCCCCCATTCCTAAGAATCCTCTACATCAACTTAAACCATGTACACTCCATTACTTCACAACAACCTCAACATATCAAGGGCACCCATCCTCATCCATACCCATGAGTACCACAAGTGTGCCCAACATCATGCAAACTAGTATGGACCAAGTGTCTCAAATAGACCCAAAAAGGAAAATAAATCCCCTCACACAAAATTAGCCTTTAATGTAACATGGAAAATATTCATCCAATCCTCCTGGTGATACATCAAACCCAATGGTTTCCCAAATCACATCTATCCCATCCATCATCAACCCACATCAAAAAAATCCCTTGATCACAAATCCCATTAACCAAGGTAATACTATGGCCTCATCTCAAACACAAGGGAATCCCCAAAACATTGGTAAAGGGAATCCTTTCAATTAGTGGACTCAAGGTCCCCTTAACATCACAATATTTAAGGGTGGCATCATTATCTTTACTGTTTTTCCCCCAAGTCATGCAAAATCAAATGGGACCTCAAACTTACATTCCTCCACCTCAATCCACTATCTTGCAAGGAATTTTAAACCAATGCAATCCCCAATCCCTCATGAACAATCCACAATCCACATAAAACATCAACACCCAAAACCCATCACAGTTATCCCTATCACTAATTAAACTTGCATTGCAAGCACATGCCTTAGCTTTACAACAAGCACAATAGGCTTATCAACAAGTAGTCCAACAACAATAAAAACAACAATCAACCTTAGTCATACAACAACATCAACAATGATAAGTAGCCTTAGTCACACAACAACAATAAATAATAACAACAATAGCAAGCAGGCTTAGTATCACAAGAAGAAGAAGAAGCAGAAACTTAGTCACACAGTAACAAAAGCAACAACAACAAGCAACATTAGTAGCACAACAAAAAAAAGAAGCAACCCTAGCAGCACAACAAGTAGCCTTAGTAACTCAACAACATCAACAAGCTCAACAATATACCCAACAACAACAATTTCTCACACATCAACATCAAGAACAGGTTTATACTATAACCCTCAACAAAACATCATCAACACAAACATGTTAGAAACATATACGCCTACACCATCATCACTTTATCCTACACCCCCATACACACCATACAACTCCTCATCATATCATAATCACACCTCATCATATCGGAATCCCACATACACTTCATCCAGTATCTCAAAATACAAAACATATGTTCCTCCACCAATCCCACAAGATGATATGGCATCGCAACTCAAGGAATTAACACAAGAAATGCAAGATATCTAGATGGGAAAAATGAAGAAACCCCATACATAGAACCTATGCCCATATCCATTCAATTGAAACATCACAATGGTACCATTCCTTCCCAGTTTTGCAATCCCCAAATTCAAAAAATACAAAGGGAGAGGAAGTCCCGTGGACCATATCAAAGAGTTTAAAATCATGTGTATGGAGGTCACCTATAATGAGTCCTATTTGATGCACCTCTTCCCACAAATTTTAATAGGTTCTTCCATGCATTGGTTTTCTCAATTACCTCTAGGTGTAAAATTTTTTCAAGAAATAAGGGAGAATCTTTCACCAATTTCTTGTAATGATGGAGGTAAAGAGCGAGTAAAAGTAAGTGGCCAATTCCCAATGAACAACAAGTGGGAATTATCATAGAAAATATAGATCTAGATCTATCCTTCCACTTGAAGATGTAGTGCATTACATCTTATGATGAGCTTGTCCCTAGATCCCTTAACATCAAGAGAGCTCTAATCTCACAAGGAAATACTCAAGCCTACAAAGACAACCATCCATCAACCAATTCAAACAACAAGCCTCGTGTCTGGGCTATGAACAAGAATGTGGTGAATGACGGTGTGGTAGATTATAAGGTGGTCCTAAGTGCTACTAGGCCAAAAAAAAATCAAATAGATAACGTTTAACCAACTGTGCAACAAACACCACCACCACAAAACAATCAGGTCAACAACACTGAAACATAATAGAGACAAACACTTAACAAGAGCAACTATCCAAAACACAAGTATACACAGTTGTTAGAACCTATTGAGACTATCATGAAGAAATTGGTAGAGTCAAACTTAATAACACTTCCAAATTTTCAAAAATACCAAGAACCACAAGATAAACCACCTTGGTACAATGAAAATGATCTTTGTGACTTTCACAAAATCAAAGGACACAAGACAACAAACTACATGCGACTCAAAAATATTATCCAAGATCTTATAGAGAGCGACACCATATTTGTTGAGGTATCAGTCGGTAATCAAGATTTTAAGATATACAAGACCCTTATGCTAGATCATAGCAAAGGAAGCAACATTGGGAAAGCTAAGGATTACACAAATGTGTAGCATACCTATTCCAATGTAGTTGCTTCCTATGATATCGTCATCACCATCGTCACCATCAAATGGCCTAGTGCAGAGTGTGGAGTCATCACATAATGTGGTAAATTCACCATCCAAGGAGTCCCATCTCAATCTAGGGCACACCCTACTCATCCAACAACAAGCACTAGCAAGTACAATCTCCTAGATCAGCTTAAAAATACCCTCACATAGATTTCTATCTTAGAACTATTGAGGCTATCCCTTGCGCATGGGGAAATATTAGAGAAAGCTTTGTCTACATCGTCTGTCCTTGAGGATATAGATACAAAGTAGTTTCAAGCTATGGTAGGGCATATCACTAATCATCTTCTCACCTTCTCAAAACAAGACCTTCCATTGCAACCATCTCATAATCGTGCTTTACACTTTGAGGTCATCATTCATATGAACAAGGTTAAAAGAGTCATAGTAGATGGAGGTGCTAGTCTGAACATTTGCACCTTTTAGTTGATCAAAAATCTAGGCTATTTAAAGGATACTATTGAGAAAACAAAGAGTACCACCATTAGAGCATATGATGATCAAGAGCAAGTATCACAAGGCATCATTGCACTTCCCATCCAAGTAGAACCTACCATTGTAGAAATTACATGCCAAGTGTTAGACCTTGATCTCCCCTACAACACCCTACTTCATTGACCCTAGATCCATGCCCTAAAAGCTGTAGCTTCAACCTACCATCATTGTGTAAAGTTTCCTTTTGAGGGTAGAGAATTTACCATCCATGCAGATCCTAAGCCTTTTACTATTGCAAGAATCTTGAGGCCAAGTTCTATAAGATCCTCCAAATACCCAAGAATGATGAAGGGCCTACACCTTCTACCTTATTTATTGACCCATCATCCCTTGCATCTACTTTAGAAATGAAAACACCCATTGTGAAAAACATACCTAACATAAAAGTAGTGATCTAGGATGATGGTTGTGGAAACTATAAGCTAATAAAGGATACTTTTGTGTTGGGAGAGCTACCTATTTCTCCTAAATCTTATGGGAAATCCACATCTAGCAACAACATCCCTGAAACTATCAAGATGGAAGCTACTACCTTCATCAAGTGGGGGGGACCTAAATAAAGAAGATTTCAATGAGGAGGATATCTCTAAACTACTCTATCAATATGAACAACCCATCCTCATTCTTCCCATGGAAGATGACAACAAAGGCTTGTAGCTAATGAAGGGAATGGGGTATACCAAGAATGAAAAACTAGGAAAAAATGACAATGGTTTGTTAGAACCTATCATTCCTGAGAAACATCCAAAGAATCTTGGCCTAGGATGTACTACTAGCAAGGTTACCCTTATTGGAAAAGGTACTTCAGCTAAACGGGATGAGGCTTCCTCTTGGTTACAAACATCGCATGATATGATCCTAGATGAATTCCCCCTTGATGTTTCTGACTTATTTGAGAGTAACTCCCTCTTCATGATATCTACATCATCCCTTCACCCCAAGCAATCAACCAAATGAAATATGCCTAGTATACCTGCAACTCATTGACTTGGACCAACAAGGACCACCAATTCTAGACTTATTCAAAAAAAATGAAGTGATCTCAAAACTCATGTGACTCCAAAACAACTTTTCATGGGCAGATCACAAGGGTAGTTTTGACATAAAGCTCGGCACAAGGGTGTACTATGGGGAGATGATTGAATCATTTAGTCACAAAATTGATGACATGCAACTAACTTGAAATCTTTGAATGAAAACTAAACTGTGGAACTCTTTGATCCTAAAATAGTAAAAAGAAAGGACACATCCGAGGGTGAAAACCTCTTTGAGGCACCCAAGGTTGAGTGATTCAATCTCCCCCTCAGTGCGATGCATCCATAAAAGTTAGGAGTCTTAGCAGAAAAGGCCACTCCAGTCAATGTGGGAACAAAAGAAGCACCCAAGATCACTTTCTATGCTGAATCCTTGTTGAATGAAGAACAAAAGAACCTAGCAACATTATTGAAAGAGCCAAGAGCTAGCTTTGCATGGTCATACATGGATATGCTAGGGCTCGATCTAGAAGTAGTTGTGCATCATCTAGCAGTCTATCCTAAAGCCAAAATTGTAAAATAGAAGTTAAGGAAGATGCACCATCAGATAACACTCTTGGTCAAACTTGAGTTACAAAAGCTTCTTGATGTTGGATTCATCTGACCCATAGATTATCTTGAGTGGGTTTCAAACCTGGTACCAGTCTCCAAAACAACTGGGGGCATCAAAATCTACATTGATTTTAGAGATATGAACAAGGCATTCCTGAAGGATGATTTCCATCTTCCTAACATCCATATCATAGTGGATCTAACAGTAGGGCATGAAATGCTATCACTCATGGATGGTTTTTCAAGCTACAATCAAATCATGATCACCAAGGAGGATCAACACAAAATTGCATTCACTTGTTCACGAGGGACATATTGCTGGAACATGATGCCATTTGGGCTAAAGAACGTAGGAGCAACTTATCAGAGAGAAATTTCCCTCATATTTCATAACATGATCTACAAAACATTCAAATACTATGTAAGTCAAAGAAAAGGAGTGAGCACATACAAGTCTTGGGACCCATCTTCGACAGGCTCAAAGAGTATAAGGTATAGCTTAATCCAAAAAAATGTGTCTTTGGGCTGACATCAAGAAATCTTCTTGGCTACATTATATCACATAGGGATAGAAATTGATCTAGCAAAGGTAAAATCCATCCTAGACATGGAACTGCCATAAACATTGAAGTAGTTGAGATGGTTACAAGGAAGATTGTAGTGCACAACTATCAAATAAAATCCACCCTTTCTCCCATCTTCTCCATAAAGGAATAACTTACAAGTGGGATGATAAGTGTGATAAAGCTTTCCAGTAGATCAAGGAATACTTATTAACACCTCCAGTGCTCATGCCACCAATACTAAATAAACCATTGTACCTGTATATCTCAACAACATTAGCAACACTAGGTGCTATTTTAGCACAACATGATGAAAATGAAAAGGGAAGAGCCATCTACTACATCAGTAGGACCTTGGTGGGTTATGAAATGAACTATTCATCCATTGAGAAAGAATGCATGGTAGCAATTTTTTCTTCACAAAAATTCAGACACTACATGCTATCACATCAAATCAAACTTATTGCAAAGATCTACCCATTGAAATACCTGTTATCCAAAACAACTCTCATTGGGTGAATGGCCAAATGGGTAATGATATTGACTAAATTTGACATAGAGTATGTGGAGTGCAAGGAAATCAAAGGAAAAGTGATCACAGACCAACTAGCAGATGCACCTATCTATGTAGAGAATCCATTGATATCCAAATTCCCTAATGAATTAGTGTTCCTTGTCAATACAACAAGTCAATGGAAGATGTACTTTGATGGATCGTTCACCCAACATGGATCAAAGGTGGGTATTCTCTTTATCACCCCTGAAGGTGATTTCATCCCAAATTCATATAGGAGCATCATTTCCATGTACTAAAAACATTGCTGAGTACGGAGCCCTAATCATAAGTCTAAGGATATCAGTTCAATGACAAATACAAGAGATGAAATTCTATGGAGACTCACAGCTGGTTATCAACCAAGTCAATGACGACTACCAAACCAAGGATGACAAGCTTACTCCTTATAAGAAGATGGTAGAGAGTCTCAAGGACCTTTTCATAGATATAACTTTTGAGTAGATTCCTCGCATGAAAAATTGAGCAACAGATGCTATGGCAACAATTGGATCATTGTTAGACATGCCACACAACGTCCTTCATTGTGAATTCTTGGTAGAACAACTTCTCATACCAACTTTTGAAATCCTAGAATTTGAATTTGTGTGTGTGTCATCGTTGGTCCTAGATCCTTGTGGAATCATGAAATACACCTATCTAAGCAAAGGAACCCTCCCATCTGATATCACCTCCAACCTTAAAAAGACCTTTTTTAAAAATGCATCTCGATTCATGACCCTAGTTGATACCTTATATCGTTGAAGCATCAAGGGGACATTACTATGATGTATTAACCAAGAGGAAGCCTTGACCACTTTAACAGAAGTACATGATGGCATATGTGGTTCCCACTCTAGTAGTTTGACTTTACCTAAGAAACTATTGAGGATAGGGTATTACTGGCCAACCATGGAAAGAGAAGCCCATCAGTATGTACAAAAATGTGTCCAGTGTCAACAACATGGAAATCTGATTCATGCTTCAGCTCAAGAGTTGCAACCAATGGTCACACCTTGGCCTTTCTTGTAGTGGGGGATTGAACTCATAGGAAAGATTACTCCAACCTCATCAAATGGCCACAAGTTCATCAATACATACACTAAGTACTCTACCAAATGGGTGGAAGCCATTCTTATGAACTACATCACGGGGAAGCAAATTGCTAAGTTCATCCTGAATTATTTTATCTGCCATTATGGTGTTCCACAAGTCCTTATCTTAGACAATGATACACCTTTCAAGAATCAGGATGTGAAAGAGCTATGTCAAAAATTTAACATCCAACATCGATTCTCTACCTCGTATTACCCCCAAGGCAATGGTCAAGTTGAGGCTACAAACAAGACCATCCTAAAGATCCTAAGGAAAATAGTTAATGAAGCTAGCCATGTGTAACACCTCTCTAACTTCAGCCTGGGTAAGATAGTGTTTGATTTTTATTTGGTATTCTAACTGTTAAATGTTGTTATAATGAGATTAGACATTGAGGATTAGTTATTATTCTGGATTACATGCTTATATGTTTATATATTGTCATCATTGCTTATCCACGATTATGGATAGGAAAGGGATGATGTCATAACACTCATATTCGAGAGTCTTACGATATCATGACTCCCTTCCTAATGATTGATGTTGCTTTGGACTATATGTATATGCACATGTACTTTGACGTGTAATTGGAAGTGATGCAGGTACTGAGTATCAACTCTGCCTGGATCCACATACCTAAGCGTACTCATATTCCCCAATGGTGGTTACTGGAGGTAGTCACAAGCCAAACATCCCCTACCCTAGCCAACTATACCCTATAGGGTAGTGTTTCCTTGTTGATGTCTTACCATCTGGTTACCTAACGGTAATATCCAGAGCACCTTTCAGCCGTATGTCCAACACACCTTTCAGTTGTATGTGGTTTACCAGTATGTCTCATCGAGGTATTTTGTTATGTTTTTCACGAATCTTTTATGTGGCTATATATTTTGGTTGTTAGTGTTATGATGTGTTTTCATTGGCATCTTTTCATGATTTTAAATATGGTATTTTATAGTATTTTATTGATGGGAGATTTAAATGGTTTTATCCATGAGATTTTAAAATATGATATTTTAAATGATTTTTATTGATTGTTCCAGAGAATGATATATTTAATTTGGAAAATTTTAAATGATTTTATTAATCTTTTTTGTGAGCCCTCATAGTTTTATTTAAATCTTCTTGGGGAGCTTGTGTGTATTTTAATGTTTGGTGATTTTAATTAATCGATTTGGAGAGTTTTAATAGCTTATTTAACTAGATGTTTTATTTCATATATTGTTTTGAGTGTTTATATAATGGAAATAAGTTTTGATATTATATTGATTTAAAAGTGTTATTTTAAATATGATTTGTTTTTTTGGGGAGTTGAGTTAAAAGAAATTGGGAAGCGTTGTCTTGGAGACAGATATATACTTTGTTTTGAACCATTTTGGGGGGAGGAAAAAAAGAAGAAAACAAAAAAGCAAAAATAAATAAACCTGATTTGGGGTTGAGGGAGAAAAACCTCACTGCCGGGAATGGAAGCGGCGTAGGAAGACCTGGTTTTGTTGGAGGGATTTTTGTGGGCAGTGGACCCTGGAGTTCAACATAGCATTGTAGTTTTTCTGCTCTATTTTGGGATCTAGCCATGCCTTGCAAGGAGAGCAATTTTTCATTTCAAATTTGGGCAGAAATTAAAGGTATTATTCTATGTATTTCTTGAATCTCTGAGTTAGAAATGTATGTGGGTGTTTTATTTTGTTGGGAGTCCTTGCTATTCTGGGTGTTGTCATGGTTTTTTTGGGTTGAGATTTCTTTTCAACCTGGTTATTGCTTTCTTTTTTTGGGAAATTTGAGACTTTTATAAATATATTTAATCCTCCCACTTTAAACTCAAATCCAACTATGATATTCACTTGAAAATGCCCAAATCTCAACTGGGTTGGAGTCCAGAATGAATTTTGATTACTTTCTTTTTTGGCCAAAAATTGTGCTGCCTGGTAAAAAATGTTTTTTTATTGCTACTCATTAACCACCTATTTTAAATGCAAACTAAAGGTGGATTCCGCATAGAAACATCCATATCTCAACTCGGTTTTTGTCCGATTTTTAATCCGGGAACTTTCATTTTTCATGTTTTTGCCCAGCTTGGCTAAAAATGATGTTTTTTAGTACAACACCTTGTTTTTTGTCAAAAACTTGGAAACCAAAGGAAGAATCCATCTAGAAACATCAAAATATGAACTTGGTCAAACTTAGATTTTTAATTTGGGCACTTTGAATTTCTATGAAATTTTTATGCCCTCTTTTCATTCCTTTGAGCTGCGGTTGGAATCCATGTTTTGTGCCTCCGTCACTTAGTGGTTTTAACTATTTTAAATATGGTTTTATGAGATGATTTGATGAAGTTAATATTTTTTAGATGATTGGTTTCTTTTATAAAATTAATGGTGAATGTTTGAAGGGTGTGTAATCTACTTGTTGGCATTTGTGATCAGCTGTTTAAATGATTTAGAAGCAATGTTGTTTGGCTATTTTAAATGGTTTTTATGATGTTTTTAGTGGATTTTTCATTGTTTCATATTTTCTATGGATTCCTCATTTGGTTAAATGAGAAGACCTATCCATTTGCAGGGCATTGAGATTATCCATCTGTTGGGCATTGATACAGGCATGATTGAGTCTCCTCGTATGTATAAGAGGTGCACTTGGTTTCGTGTGGTGTCATCCCTTCGAGCACACATGATGAAGTTCCATATGGTCAACACTTTTGCGCTTTATACCTCAGTAGTCACGAGTAGTACCTAAAATATTATTGTATGAGCATTTACGTGTTGTGATATTGGCTTTAATGCATTATATTCCATGTTTGCTCTGTGCCTGATGTGAGTGTTGGCCTTATGTTTTCCTTGCCTTTATTTTTATGCTCGGGCCTTGTGACTACCTATGAGCACGGTGGGGTGGCCTCTTTAGAGTCCACATGGTAGGGAGGCATTTCCACCGCCATTGGGGATCGGTGCATAGGTTATTGGAGCACCAGTTGGGGATGATCCCTCTTGTACTTGTCTTATATTTTGATGTATTTTATTTATTGGTATGCCTTTGTGCTCTTATATATTCCTTTATGTATATTGTACTCACTTAAGAGTGAAAATGTAATCATATAGATTATGTAACGTCTAGAAAATGCAGAAGAAAATAGATCAGAGCAAACATGCAATGTAATCTAAAACTCTAAATGTAATCTAAGCTAAACAACAGAGAACAAAGGAAAGTAAAAACATAAGTAAACTGAACAATCTCACCCAATATGTACGTAATTCCATGTATCATCTTGATTTCCCTTCTCCATTTTTCCGTTGTAGTATAATTGCCCTTAGATTTTCAAAGTTCATGCAAGTATAGCCTATGATAATGATTTAGCAAAACATCGAAGATTCAAGATAATTGCTCTAAAAAGTCATAAGATTTCGAGAGAGATTGGAATGATGAAAAATAGATCAATTTATAGAAAATTGATCATTCGAATGACAGGTTAGGGTCGAAAGATCAATAGATGGTTGAGATTGACTGATTAGACATGCATTATGATAACTGTTAGTAGTGACATGAGTGATACAAATTAGAAATAGAATTAAAGATTAAATAAATGATTTAATCTTCGAGTTTGGTATTCAAAAATAGAAGAATAGTCTTTGCATGACAAAGATAAAGATTGATTAAAGCAACTCTCTGTTCGAATGCACGCACAAGATTTAATTAATTAAATAGGAATATTTAATTAATTTGCATGTACACACAATTGAGTTAGCACTAGACGATTGAATGATTTGATGAAGATATTACTCGAGAAAGCCACTCAGAAATTAAATCAAGAGTTAACTGAGCGATTTAAATAGATGTTGAGTCAAGTCAAAGTGAATACTTAGATAATTTGTACAATTATCTAAATATAGAGGAATGCATTAAAATAGAATTTATGAATTAAATAATTGATTTAATTCAAGATTTGACAGTCGAAGAATAATTAAATAAATAAGATTTATTTAATTAAGTGATGAAGGGGTTTAAATGAATAATTAAATAAATAAAGAATTTATTTAATTATAGTTGAAATATGATAAAGAGTAAATTAAATAAGAATTTATTTAATTGAAGAAGAAGGATAAGGTTAATTAGTAACACAATTAAATAAAAAGCGTTTATTTAATTAATCAGATGGAATAAAGAAAATGTGAATCAATTAAATAATTAAGATTATTTAATTAATAGAAGAATTAAAGTTAAAGTGAATTAACTAAATAATTGACATTATTTAATCATGACCATGAAAGAAATACAAATTATTAAGAATATTGAAGTCGTAGGCTTAAACCAGATTTTGGTTTTTTACATTTGTCCCTCTTTGATACAATGTCATTACGGCGTTGTGTCAAAGAAAATCGATAAAAATATGCCCCAATCATGCCCCGGTGTAAACAGGTGAAGGTATGCCCCCTTGGGAAAATTGACAAATTTTTGAAAAAGTTCAGAAAAGTTTGGAAATGATCCTGATTAGTCCATTGGATAGCTAGAAATGCAGTGGAGTTGAGGGAATTGAATTTGGAAATGTTAAGGACGGGTACGGGTTGATTGAAGTTGGAAGTTGACGTGGCCAGTAGAAAAGAATTCCACCAAAACCCTAGGTATAAATAGAAATTGGTGTAAAAACCAATTCATTTTCACCCACCTAGCCTTGAGAATTGAGATTTTGCTCTCCACCCACAGCGATGATGTATCCTGTTCCGAACACCCACCATTGAGCATACATGATCCAGACCTTCAGTTGGCCAGCCGACGTGGACCCCCTGGTATGTGGCTTAAACTTGACTTTTGAAATTTTTGATTTTTGTGCCTTTTTATGCATTTAATTGAATTTTTTCATATGTGTCACTTTATTAAAAATCCACATGTGAGTGCGCAATCGACGCATTTGCATGAGGATCAATGCATTTGTAATATCACATAGATAGGTAGCGTATGTTTTCTACGGTTCAACGCGTTTGTTGTTTAGTTCAACACATTTGATAAAGAACAACACATTTGCATTTAAATTAGCTGCATGTGTTTATTTTTCAACGCATTTGCATGTATTTGGACGTACTTGTTATTTGATTTATGTAGTTGCAAATGATATTTGATTTACGCAGATGCATTTGTAATTTTGCATGCATATGCATTTTATTGTGACACATTTGATAAATAATGATGCATATGTAAAATTTAACTACGCATTTGAACAAGAATGACGCATTTGCAAAAGAGTGACGCATTTGCAAAATAATGACGCATTTGAATAACAGTTAATTTTGTCATTTGGCACTAGGATAGATGTTTGATGCTGACATGAGGCATGTATAATGCCATTCCAGGTTGTGTTAGACACTATATATACATGAGAGTCAAGACCTATGACATTTCACTTTCAAAACAACTTGCGGAGTGCAGAGCGATGATTCCTATGGCACCTAGGTCTTCTACATGTGACAGACATGCCCTAGATTTGGTCGAACTGGGGTTTATTGACGACATTGTGCGAGCGGTGGCACTCAGAGACTTCATCATTTCAACTACCTACTGGAGAGGCGACATTGACCTTAGAGGACATCTATAGGATCCTGAGACTTCCCATCAGAGACACGAGAGTGAGATATGATACCCAGAGGGGTGTTGTCGAGATGTGAAGATACTACCCTCACGCCGATGTCAGATAGTTAGGGTTCGATCACTATGAGATTAGATGGCATGTACTGGCGCAGAGGTATAGGCGGCTGGACTGTCTAGTGTTGCCTGACCGTCGAGGTCATGGTTTTCCTATGGGTTGGGGGGAGATTCTTGTAGGTATGTTAGAGCGATGGGAGGTATATGCATGGGGTCCTTGTCTCCTTGGCATGTTGTATTTTTACTTGCATGATATAGCCTATCGAGAGACTCAGTCCACGAGTTGTGGTAACACGCTCCTGATGGTATGGGTGTGGGAGCACATTGCTATTTTTTGGCCACCAGTGATAGTAGATGTACAACACGGAGCTCCTTATGCCTTTCATTATGCGGAGGTGAACACTCAACACCACATGGGAGATACTGGGTATTTCAGGCATGCCATAGATACTATGGTTCAGTTTACATGGAGATTGTACCTGGGATGCACAAAGTGGTTAGATGAGGATGAAACTTTCCTTTTTTCCGCTAGACACAATACTTGATTGGGCAGACTATTTCACATGTCCACATCATAGAGCACCATTTTCCAGATCATGTATTGTGGCAGTTTAGAGAGGTACAGGATGTGCCGAGAGGATGGGCTGAGTTTGCGAGGTCCTTGCGAGAGATCCCCCTGTGGGGTCCAAAGATTCCAGTAGCCACTACTGAGGTAGATATTGATGGATTGTAGGTAGTTCCATGGGGATGGAGAGATGGTGCAGAAGAACCAAGTACCACAGAGGCTTATGATTAGTGGTGTGTTGTACATAGGCTAATTCCCCTAATAGATCCAGATCAGCCGACACCAATAGAGTGGAGAGGGATGGGACCACATGACAGGTGTGGCAGAGGTAGAGGTCAGGGAGGTAGAGGAGGTCATGGTGATGATGGAGATGATGGTGTAGGTGGTTGACAAGGTGGTAGGAGAGGGAGGCATGGATGGAGGGGACGATGACCACCATTGTCACCGATTTGTGAGGAGGGATGGGGAGAGGAGGATGTGGCCATGTTGGATATTGGTAGAGGTGGGGAGGAGGTACATGTTGAGATTGGCGGAGAGGAGGAGCATCCCATAGAGGAGGCCATTCCAGATATTCCTACAGAGGAGGAGGCATACAGAGAGGAGGAAAGATTGATGTCGTGGGCTTGCTGGGTGCCTATCAAGGTGATGATGATGATGATGATGATCATGAGTGGGAGATTCAAGATAGGATTTTGGAGGAGTTGGA
Source organism: Sequoia sempervirens (assembly GCA_007258455.2). NCBI lineage: Eukaryota > Viridiplantae > Streptophyta > Pinopsida > Cupressales > Cupressaceae > Sequoia > Sequoia sempervirens. Next base: position 120,275,803 of record VDFB02000007.1, on the reverse strand, counting down.
GGATGAGGAGGATGGTGTGTCGAGGGTGAGATAGGTTGACACAAAGGAAGTTGATTCTGACACTGCTACACTTCAGGCCCAGATTGCATCCTTAGAGGAGCAAATGAGGGTTATGATGTCTGAGAGGGATTTGGTACAGATGGAGAGGGACAAAGCCCTCATGGATAGAGATCAGGCCATAGCTTGGAGGCAGGAGACCGAGCAGAGATTCAAAGAGATCAAAGCTCTATGTACTAGGCCAATAGCTGCATTTGCCAGAGAGTTAGTCAGAGCTAGGGAGAGGGAGGCTTATTATTGAAATTTATATGAGACAAAGGTTCCTCCAGAGAGACGGGCTCCCAACTTCTCATAGGCACGTAGCAACAGGTCATAGACTAGGACCCACACCAGGATAGTTAGCAAAGAGGGTGTGGAGCAGCCACACATATCAGGTCCATATGACAGGCCCCACTTAGCTCACAGGTTATCGGGTTCCCAACATCAGTCATTCACACACTCTACTCGTGATAGCAGTGGTAGTTCAGGATAGGGACACTTCTTGATATGTACCGAGACATTGTATTATGATTTTATAGCTTGCGGGCTTCCATATTTATGGATTCATTATGACATTGTGTTGTGACACTGTTGAGTGATATATATATATATATATATATATATATGATTTTGGCGGTGATTCTCATGATATATAGTTCTATTTATTGATTATGCTGTCGTTTATTTGTACATGTTATGTTTATATGATATGCCTTGTGATGGATGATCGTATCTACTTTATGATGTGTTTATGCAACTTATGATATGACGTTGATTCTATGTGATGATTTATGTATGAACATGTATGATGTCAATGGATGTTATGTATGCAATTTATAATTATGAGATGCAATGTGATGTTATATGTGCAATACTTTCTATATGTGATTCTATACAAATAAAATGTGATGCATGTATTTATAATTTGTTATGTACATGGAATACTTATGATATGTATTTTAGATGATGAATTTCTATGATGCCATGGTGTCCTAGATATGATAAATGTCTATATGTTTGTATTCTTCTAACATGTATGTGTATGTAGGATGATTTATATTGTTGTGTGTCACAAGACTCTTTCATAATGCAAGAAAGAAGAACTGTTAGTGCGGAAAGAAAGATTGAGAAATATTGCTAGAAATGTGATAGATGTTAGTATTAGCAATCTTCGATGTTTCACTATATCACAAAAGGTGTTTCACTTTATCATCATTGGGCGGGACTAATACAAATGGAGAAAAACACCATGATATGACATAGATCAAGGTGTGCAAGTTCATCCACTTGCTAACAACAAACAATCGCAGACAAGGATTTTTGTTAACTCATACTAAGGGCACAAGTTGCCCCAGTCCTTTTGTCAAGAAAAACCACAGACAAAAAACAAAGTAAAATACTGGTCATGAGACATCATTGCTCCTCTAAATCCTTCATGGGACATCCTTGAGGAAACTAGTAACTTGACTCAAAATCCAAATTTAAAAGATAGTTGATAGACAACAGTAAAAGAAAACAAAATTCTGATACATCGTTGCTTCTCTAAATCCTTCATGGGACATCCTTGAGAAAGCTAGTAACATAATTCCCATCATAAAGTCGAATGAAATGATAAGATAAATAAATCAGAAAGTCAGATAGCCAATAAAATATTTTCCAAAACTTGATATGTTTCTTTGATTAGTTTTGATTGATAGAAGGATTGATTGATAGAGCCTGATTTCAGGAGATACACATATTGGATAAGACTTTGAGTCTAGTTTCGATGTTATGACTATCTGTATAAGGCATGACTAAGCCTAGTTTCAAAAAGACATGTATCGTATAAGATGTTAAGTTAGATGCCATTGATGTGATAACCTGTGTAAGTCTATGTTTGATTGTTTGACAATGTCGATATGCAGGAAGGACTCATCCTGTATAAGACATAAATTGTTTTGTTGGTATCAATACGCAGGAAGGACTCATCCTAAATAAGACAAAGGTTGATTGTTTTGATTATTTTGTTTGGAAAGTTGTTTGATTTGACTTAGAGACATTGCTGACTTGTTTACCAGATTGATGGATGACTTGATACGATGTGTGGAAAATTGACTGTGTGTGGAAACAAACCCTAAAGGAATGACCTAGTGCGGACTCGGGGGCTCATCAATTGATGGCCTTGCCTATGTTATACACGCAGAGACCTTTTAGTTTGACTTGACTTTGACCAACAAGACTGAATAAAAAATAGAAGACGTGTGTGATAGTGAAAGTGCTGAACCCTAATGGATTGACCTAGTGCAGCCTTGAGGGCTCATCGATTGATGGCCTTGCCTACGTTATATATGCAAAGACCTCATAGTTCGACACGACCAATGACCTTGTCATATAGACATATGGATTGAGTCATGATTTTATACTGACTAACCTAAACAAACTAACCTAATGCCTCGGGGGCACATCGGTGGATGGCCTTGCCTACTTCCAGTCGCAGAGGCAACATAGTTCGATTAACGACATAGACTGACAAGTGCGACTGCCTTTGAATCTGTTTGTGGATTTTTGACATGTTTTGATTTTTTTGTCCTTTTGAAGTTTTATGATGTTTTCGTGTTTTCTCAAGTCATTTTGTGATGTTTTTGGATTTTTCTATGGTTTTACGTCTTCAACATAGCCAATGTAAGAACCAATATGACACATGTCAAGTGTTTTCCCCTAGTTGAGTATAAGACCAATTGATTACGAATGGGATAAAATGAGGGGTATGAAATGCTCTGATGTCAATCGTTCCAAGTTATGGGAAAGACTACCACTTATTACGAATGTTATGTACAAGTGATGGATAGGAAAGACAAGTGATATGTACAGGAATAAATAGTATATACAGGGATAGGGTGTATGTATAGGGATTTGGTGTATGTACAGGGATGTGGTGTATGTATAGGGTAGGCTAGATTAGAATAATAGTAGAAAAAGGAGTAGAGTCAACTACACATGGCGTTTGTTTGCCAGGTTTTCACCATGGTACCTATCCAAAGCGCCACTGAAGTGGTTTTCACTATTGGACGAATTATTTTTCTTTTCTATTTTCTGGATTATCTAATTTTTTTGGTGTTACCAAGACGCCTGTTTGCTAGGTTTTCACCTTGGTAATGATTTTTTTTTGATATTTTGATTTTTTTTTTCTAATTAAGACAAGGCCCTTAGAATTTATGAGTAGAACTTCTTTAGATGAAGACTACTGATTAGTGAGGACAATGGTTCCCCTTCAGGAGTAGAGAGTTGGTACGCTCCTGATCCAAAGGCTTCTGTAACAATATAAGGTCCTAATTAGTTTGGTTCAAAATTTCCTGGTTTTTCTCTTTCTGCTTGATTCTTTGGGTTCTCCATTAAAACCAGGTCACTGATGTCAAAGTTTCTATTCAAGACCTTCTTGTTATAGGTATGACGAAGGTGATTCTGATATGCTTGGAGATGGTCTAGTGCCTTCTGTCTTTATTCATCTAGGAATTCTAGCTCATGGATTCTCGATACTTGGTACTCTTCATCATTAATGTGGCCTTTCAAGGATACCCTCAGGGAAGGAATCTTGACCTCAATAGGAAGAATGGCTTCAAAACCAAATACTAGTGAATAAGGAGTGGTACCAGTGGGAGTACGAATACTTGTGCGATAAGCCCATAAGGCAGGATTAAGCTATAAATGTCAGTCACGACCAACATCATTGACAGTCTTCTCGAGGATTCTAATGATGGTTTTGTTAGATTCCTCTGCTTGGTCGTTACCTTATGGGTAGTATGGAGTGGAAAGTTGATGTTGAATATGAAATTCATCACAAAGATGGAAAAATTCTTGATCCTTAAATGGGCGGCCATTATCCGTGATTATGGACTAAGGGACACCATACTGACAGATGATATAGTTTAGAATAAAGTTAGAGATCTGTGTGCCAGTAATGTATGTCATAGGAATAGCTTCAATCCACTTCATAAAATACTCAGTGGTAGTGATAATGAATTTGTGGCCATTAGATGATGTGGGGTGGATCTTACCTATGAGGTCGAGTCCCCATTGGGCGAAGGGCCATGGTGACGTTATAGGATGGAGCTCCTATGCTAGAGCATGTATCAAGTCTCCATGAACTTGGCATTGACGACATTTCGTTACAAAGATATATGAGTCATTTTCCATAGTAGGCCAGTAATAACCTAGTCTCATAATATTTTTGGCTAAGGTAAGACTGCTAGAATGGGAACCACATATACCCTCATGCACCCCACGCAAGGTTGCTTGTGCTTCATTATAATCAAGACATCTTAGTAGGGTATTATCTAAGGTGCGTCTATATAGGGTGTCTCCGACGATGGTGTATTTGGCTAACTTGTGGAGGAATGTCCTATGTTGGTTGTTTGATAGGCCAGTGGGTATGACTTCGACATGAAGGTAGTCATAGATTTCTTTGTACCATGGGGAATCAGGACCAACAATGTCACACACCATTTCAAAATTTGGGATATCGTAGGCTGGGACCAAAAGTTGTTCTACCAAAAACTCAAACTTACGCACGTTGTTAGGAATGTCTAGAAGTGATGCAATTGTAGCCATAGCGTCTGTTGCCTTGTTTAAAACACAAGGTATCTAATGAAATTTGACCTTGTCAAAGTACTCTTTAAAGCTATCAGCCATGCGTTTGTATGGAGAAAGCTTATCATCCTTAGTCTCATAATCATCATTTACCTATCTGATTACTAGTTGAGAATCACCATATACTTGTAGGTTCTTAATTTTCCACTTGACTGCCATGTGTAACCCTGTCACTAGAGCTTCATACTCTGCTATGTTGTTAGTACATGGGAATGCAATCTTGAATGACTTAGGGATGGAATCACCCTGTGGTGTGATAAATAGTATACCAGCCTCTGAGCTATGATTTGTATGTGAGCCATCAAAGTACAATTTCCATGTTATGTTTGTGTCTATTGTGAATATAAACTCATCAAGAAAGTCTGCAACTAATGGGTGATCTTCTTGTAGTGGTGCATCGGTTAACTGATCAATAATGACTTGTCCTTTAATAGCCTTTCTTTCTACATATTGGATATCATACTCACTAAGTATCATAACCCATTTGGCTAGTCGCCCTGTTAATGCTGCCTTGCTAAGAAGATATTTCAAAGGATCTATTTTAGCAATCAACATTGTTTGATGGTTTAGCATATCGTGCCTTAGTTTTTGGGTAGTAAATACTACTGCAAGACAGGCATGTTCAATAGTACTATAGTTGATCTCATAACCTACCAAAGTCTGACTGATATAATATACTGCCCTTTCATGACCTTCATCATCATTCTATGCAAGGAATGCTCTGAGTGATGAATGGGTTGTTGTAATATAAAGAATCAATGGTCGTCCTTCAACAGGTGGAATTAAGATTGGTGGTGTGAGTAAATATTCTTTAATCACTTGAAAAGCCTCTTCACACCTAGCTGTCCATGCAAAGGGTACCCCTTTCTTAAGTAGATGTTGAAAAGGATGTGTCTTATCTGCTAACTGCACTATAAATCTTCTAATGGATTGTAGTCTTCCTTGTAATGTCCTTAGTTGACTGAGATTAGTTGGCGGAGGCATATCTATGATTGCTTTTACCTTGGCCGAATCCACTTCAATGCCTCGTCTGGAAATGATATAGCCTAAAATCTTTCCTGACTTGACTCCAAACACACATTTCTTGGGATTGAGTCTCACTTTATACTTCTCCAACCTTTGAAATATCTTGTCTAAAACCTATAAATGTTCTTCTCTTGTCTTGGATTTAATTATAAGGTCATTGACATAATCCTCCATAAGATTGTGTACTAGATCATGAAAGATGGTGGTCATGGCATGTTGATAGGTTGCTCCAACATTTTTGAGTCCAAAGGGCATAACATTCCAGCAATACGTTCCCCAAGGATAAGTGAAATTTGTCTTAGGTTGGTCTTCAGTTGTAATTTTGATTTGATTATATCCTAAAAATCCATCCAAAAGGGACAACATCTCATATCCTGCTGTCATGTCTACTATCATGTCTATGTTAGGCAAAGGGAAGTCATCCTTAGGAAAAGCCTTGTTGATATCCTTGAAATCGGTGCAAATGCGGATGCCTCTTGTTGTTTTAGTGACTGGTAAAAGATTGGAAATCCAATCTGCATAGTCGATTGATCTAATGAAACCAACATCTAACAATTTCTTAAGTTCTGCCTTGACTAGTAAAGCAATTTGTGGATGCATTTTCCTCAATTTCTATTTCACTGGTTTGACACCTAGTTGTAAGGGTAAGTGATGTAGTACAAGTTTAGGATCCAACCTAGGCATGTCTGCATATGACTAGGAAAAATTTATCTGTCTCTGTGCAAAGAAGTTGTGGAATTCTGGCTGCTCTTTTGTTGTCAATGACGCTGCAAAATAAACCAGTCAAGGATTCTCTTTTGTGCCTATGTTGACTTCTACTGATTCTTCAACAAGCATGGGTGACTTTTCCTGTGCAATGGGAAGAATGTTCAAACCTCCATCCTTAGGTGCCTCAGAGAGGTTTTCACCTTTGGATGCGTCCTTTATTTTTACTTTTTCATCGTCTAGAGGCGCCTTTCGGTTTTCACCTAGAGACTCATCTTTTTTATCTTGTTTATTCTTTTTCTCATTTTTGTGACTGGAGGGTTGAATAGATTCCCCAAAATATGATTTTTTTCCAAGTCAATGGTAAAACCAGCCTTGTGATCACCGCTAGGTATTCCTTCTTGTAATCCCAGGAACTCAGCAATTGCTTCGTCGTTCTCAAAAATGTCTAAAACAGGTGTGTCTTGTTGGTCCCAATCAATGAGTTGGGGATAGACTAGGGGCATGTCATCGTCAGAGTTATCAAAGTTTAATGGGGTCAAGGTAAGGATTGAGTTATTCATATGGTCACAAAATTCAAGGATTGAGTTATTCCTATTTTCTCTTAGGTTTAGATCTAGATGGATTGAGAGGTGGGCCTAATGGCAAGGTTTGGTTATCTGAAACAGATGTATCAGGTTGCCAAGAGGTAGGATCAGGTGATTCCCAATAGTAATGTTTAAACCATTCCTCTTTTGTCATATTCTTTGGTGGATAGGAATTCAATGGATTGGGTGAGGATCTTAACATTAAGTCAAGTTCTCCAAATAGCTTGTCAAGGTCCATGGAAGAGGTAGAGGATAGGGAATCCCACTCAAAGTTGTTTGAGTTAGGGGAGTCACAGTGATATTGGTATGATGGTTCATGAGATGTCTTAATATCTTTTGAAGCACTTACTTCCTTAATTAAGGGTGATGTGGTACTAGGATTGCCAATTTGAATCAGTTGAAACCCAAGCCCTACACCTTTTGGCCACTAAGAAACAAATATTGATTCAATCCTTTTGTCTTGGTTTAAGCCTAAACCATTATGTCCATTGTATCCCTTGCTTTGCATGATTGTGAAACCTTTTACATATAGATCTATAGGAATGTGAGCAAGTGAGAGAGGTTCTTCATTATCTTCTTTGTACAACCAAGAAGTGACATCTTCTGTATCTACGACTTCTTTGCTTAATTCACCCCATTTAGTGAAAGTTGTTGTGGGAGGAATGTGTATAGTGACCATAGATTGTCTCCTATTTGATGTAGGTAAACCGTATGACTTAGGAGGAATCAAATGGCTAACACAATAAGATGTATTCATGTAATACTCTCCACAACCCTTGTCTTGGATCTCAACCCTAGGAGTGGTAGGAATTGAGGGTGAAATAGATGTTCGAGTGAGTGTAGATGGATCAACATAGGGAGATGGATTGGATGATGAAGCCTCTTGGTTTACTGGCACTTGGCATTGGGGGATCTCTTTTAGATTGGTGCAATATTGGAATGGATTTGGGTCACCATCTATAGTTATTTCAGTGCCATTGTAAGGGAATTTGAGACACTGATGATATGTGTGTTAGCTCTCAAAAACGCAGGCTGAATGCCTCAAGAGGCTGCCAATCTCTTGATACACTTTAGGGTAATAGAAAAGGTCAAGAGAACTCAACCTTCTACTCTTCAGGTGCTACCAAACCTAGGCGGGTGTACCTTTCTAAATTGGGCAGACTTAACTTATGATTATTCCTCTTGCAATGATTTGTTCAAAATGGCAGATGGGAGTGAACAAATGAAATCAAACTTGATAAAAATAGCAATCTTTCGATCTAAATCCTAAAATTCTTAATTAATAGATATAAAGAAACTGAATGAGTTCAAAATGATGAAGTGCAGAGACCAGTGCCTTATTGGGTATGCGGAGTCAAAATGAGATCAAGATGAACAACACCTCTCTGGAGAAAATTTAAATTATTTGGCATATATTCTATTTACAACTTGTATAAACATGCAATTCTATAACTACTAAGCTCTACTTGAACAATCCAAATGATTCTCTCTGATCACTATGATTAACGAAAAAGATTTAATCTTTGCTTGAAAGAACCAATCAATCAGTCACACAGATACAACAAATGTGCACTGATGAATTATGTAGAAACTTGTCATATCAATTCAAACAACCAGAAAGCATCAATCTTGGAGACAACTTAGCAATACTTTCATTAGATTCAAAAAATAATTAACACCAGAGAAATGCAGCAATATCAACTGATTTTCATAAATACCTCCATTATGAAATCATGCAACAATAGTCTCTAATCTGATAATTTTATTCAACTGTTTCTACTAGCTGTATATCGAATATCTAATAACTGAAAGCTGATCATCATTCTACAAGTACAAAATTCCTATTTATACACCAACATCAAGAAAATAAATCATATTGAAGTTCCATGTTGGCCCTCCATAGAATTCGGGCTCCAACCAAGTCGGCCAGCAACGGTTATTTTTGCAATTTACATGTTGGCCACAGTATTTGAATTTCTATTTTTCACCAGTGAAACAGTCGGCGAGACAAATCGAATAGCTATGTCGAAGGAAATTCAATTGCTAATCACTCCGTGGGTGTTACTCGCCTTCCCCGTGACTTGTATGAGTCAGGGAGATGTCACATAGATTACATTATGTTTCAACGAGAGCCCCCACAATCAAACTGTACGTTGCTATAACATAATGCTTGTTATACCAAAGACAAGAAGCACCCGCATGTTCCCTTTGTGTTTCACTGTAGCTCTATGATATTGGGGAGACCTCTCACAGAACACATCGTGTTTCATCGAAAATCTTCATTCATAATGAGTGTCGCCGAGACAAGACAATTCTCATGCCGACAAGGACCTTTTGTTTTCCATCGGCGAGACCGAAGGTCAGTCGCCGAGACCTCTTATCGAAAACCTCATCTCACCGATATCGCATCCCTTTGTCCTTAGGTTTCCAAGACAAAGCCAACATCTCATCGAAAGTCACTCATAAGACTTGTCGACAAGACCCAACGGGCTCGTCAAGACTTTACAACGAAGCCCATAAGTCTTACTGAAGTGTTCACTTAGTTTCTGATCGGTAAGACAATCCAAACTCGCCAAGACCACATGCCACAAACTTCAACTCTTACTAATGTAACCTTTTCATCTTGTGTATCGGCGAGACACATCAATGTCGGGGAGACCTCTTGGAGATTACATTATGTCATACCGAAGCACCCCGAACACACATGATCGCCAAGAGAAAGCCAACCTTTCGCCAAAATCCATATTAAAGAAACCCTTATGCTCTGTTGGTGAGACATGTGCACATCGCCAAGACCCTTCACCAAAGACCCAATGTTTGGCCGAAACGAAACCCCTGCATGTTGTTCGGTGAGACCACAAGAGTTCGCCAAGACATTGTACCAACACCGCAACTCTTGCTGATGTATCCACATTCAAGATGATTGCCAAGACATGATGAGTTCAGTAAGAGCCTCCACCAAGGACTAAACTCACGCTGATATGAAACAATAGATGAATTCTGGTCACCGTGACAATAGAAACATCTTGCCGATAGGCAACTCAGATGTTTACCAATATAAAGCGCACAATGGATCAGGGAGACCATGCTTTCTTCATGCCAATATGAACCCAAATGTGGATGCTGATCGTTGTGACAATGAAAAAGTCCTGTTGACCACCTGCAACAAACATATGTTAGCAGAAAATCACCGTGGGTCAGGGAGACAGCCATGAACCTATGCCGATATGGACCACAACATGAAAAATGCAGGACTCGATAGATTTATGGGGAAAATATAGGCCAAAATGAAAGCAAAATGTCATGATGGAAAGCCCTTGTGCTTATGATGAGGAGATATATGGAAACATAGGAGTATGAAAAACATGTAAAACATCAGAATTTATAGTTCCAACAATGTGGAAGGGACTGACTTCATGGCATGAATCCATGGTCTACTTAGTAGAAGGTTATAAAGAAGGGTGAGATCCAAGACCTAGCACTTTGTCTCCATTACTGCAGGACCAATTCTGATAGGAAGTGTTACCACCCCCTTTGATTTTCATTCGTCATCATCATAAGCTTTAATGACAATACTTTTGGTTATGTCTACACATGCTTCTGAGAAACCTAATGCCTTAATCAATTTTAAAGTACATAGATTTAACCCTGCTCCTTCGTCTACCAAAACTCATCTAACTTTGGTGTCATCAACAAGGACTTCAAGATGTAAAGGGTCATTATGGTTTGTCTTTTCGGTTGCGTAGTCTTGTTCATAAAACGTGGCATGATGGTTATTGGTCAAATAGCCCACCATTTCCTGGAAATGATTGACATCAAGATCATTGGGGACCGTGGTGTTTTGTAAAGCCTTCTCTAGAATGGATCGATGCTTAGAAGAGATACACAATAGTTCCAAGATTGAGATTTGGGTTGGGGTATTCCCCAACTGGTCAAGTAGATTATATTGTGACTTGGAAGGTTGTGGTGTTTGCTGCAATGGAGGGCCTTGGATAGTGATCTTAGTATGACGAGTATTGACTACGCACTCGGGATTTGTATTGATAGTAATGTATTGATATTCTTATCGGCGACGCGAAGGTGATGAATGGTTTTTCCACTATTATAATCATGCTTGATACTCACATAGTTGGCTGACATATTGGTCTTAGTACTCGAACTGGGAACAGTTCCTTTCCCATGGTCATGTAGTGGATCAGAAAAGACTTGATGATCAGTGTTTGATGACTTTGGTTTCTATCCACTAACTTCAATTATTCTCCTTTCGACAAGATCCTGTATGATATTTTTCAATTGGTGACAATTTTGTAGGTTATGTCCCTTAGTTCTATGATAATTACAAAAGGCATTGTCATCCAACCAAACTGGTTTAAATTGTCCTGGATCATATTGTCTTGGCTCTTGCAGCTGTATAAGATTATGTTGTAATAGTTGCTTGAATATGGACTCTATGGGTTCCCCTATGGGAGTGAACTCACATTTTTGAAACCTCCTTTGTTGTTGTTAATGTTGAGTATTTTGGACCATATTAGGAGGTTGATTGACAACATTAAGCATGTTAGCAGAAGTGTTAGGTCCTAATAATGTAATGATTGGTCCTACTTGTACAGTTTTAGCATCAACTACCCCATCATTGGTGACATTTTTTTTGCGAGACCAAAATCTGTTTATGTCATTGGGGGGGTTTTGCACGATCAGATTTCTATTGGATGTTGATGTCTTAAGTTCTCCTTTTTCAATGAGATCCTTTTCTATTATAACCCCTTTTTCCACTAGTTCTGAAAAAGATGTACAACAATGTACCCTTAAGTTACTCCTTAGTTTTGCATGAAGGTTTTCCTGGAACATAGTGACTTTTTGTTTTTCAGGTATCTCGACAAGACACTGGCTAGCTATAGTCCTCCATCTTTGGAAGAAAGTGATAAATGTTTCACCTTTGTCTTGTGTTGTGTGACATAAGGTTGCTATATTTATCTCATGGTCTATGTTGAAGGAGAATTGCTCAACAAACTTCTCAGCCAGTTCACCCCAAGATTTGATGCCATAGTCTAGACCTGAAAACCACTCTAGTGCAATCCCTACAAGACTTCTTGGAAATAATCTCATAAGATATGTGGGGTCATAAGCGAAATCTATGCATATGGTAGAAAATTCCCTTCTATGTTCTATTGGATTCCGTTTGCCATTGTACTTAGGGAGATTTGGTATGACATACCCCTGAGGGAAATGGGCATATGTCCTTTGTTGAAAAGGATTTTTTAGTTGACACCGCCATGTTGTCCATTTTTGTTTGTAGTGCATGCATTTGTGTTTACAAGATGTCTACATGGGTCAATGATGTGTTGGGTGGATTATGCGGATTTTTGTATGTATTTTGAAATCCAAGGTCTCATGATGGGTTTCAATTGAATGTTGGTATTTGAGGTGGGTTTGGATTCAAAATGTTGGTAAACGTGTTCTGGTCCAGAATTTGCATAAATTAGTTTTGACTTGGGATCTGTGTGAATGGATTCTAAGTACCGCTATGGGAGAAGGGATTCTGATTCACAATCTGTGTAAATTGGTGTTGACTTGGAATCTGGGAGAATGGGTTCTGATTACCCATCTCAAAAAATGGATTCTAATTTGGAATCTGCGTGAATGTATTCTGACTGCCGATCTGGGAAGATGGATTCTGATTGCCATATTGGAATGAGGGAATGCCTCTTGTTTGTGTAATCTGTGGTATAGTACCCATGGTTTGAGCACTAGGTATGGTCATTGCCTGAGGTATGGTACCTGTGACGTGAACACTAGGTATGGCTGTTGACTGTGGTATGGTACTCATGACATTGACATTTGGTGTAGGAGCTGATGTTTTAGATCTTTTACTCCCAACAAGAGGACTTAAGGGAGTGGACGATGATGCCCCTATAGTGAAATTAAATCCCGATGTCATGCCAGATGTACCAAATGGATACGTATGGAATGTCGTACTCTACGTAGGTATGCTAGATGGTATGGTTGTATTTACCTAAGGTATAGTAGTACTGGCAGTCATTGTATTAGTCCCTTGTGTAGGTTGAGATTGTAAGGTGATAATATCGAATCCTGTAGGTAAGGTAGTGCCTTCAGATAGCAATTTGGCTAAGTACTGTTGATGATCATTTGCTAGGTCCTCATCTACAAAAGAGGAAAACTCAGGGTCCTGTACCGCAACCTCTATGTCTTCTACTATAATGTGTCCTTGAGTGTTTCTAGTGGTGAATTTTTCTAGTAAAGTCATATGAGGTCTTGTGGAGAATGGATTGATGAATTAATTTGGGTTTGACATCTTTTCTCTTTCTCTTCTCTTAGACCTAGTTTCAACCATGTAAGATAAGTTCAATATGCAAGGAATGTAAAACTATGTCTATGGACTGTATGACTCTAGTCTATGTTTTTGGGATTTTCTGAATGCAAAATAAAGAATGTTCTAGGATGACACTAGTCTAATATGACAATATCCAAAGATGCAAAGTCTACGGAAACTTCTAAGGTAATCAATTCTATAAACCCAAGATGGGGGGACCAACTACCTAATGTCTAACCAAGGTGTCAATTTAGTTAAGTCAAGGAACCAATGTAGGATGAGGATCAAAGACAAGTTGAGTTTCCTAACTAGACTGATGAGCTAGGAGGACTCTCTGTAGGAAAAAGGATAAGATGATAGGACTAGGTTCAATGACAGATTTCGTTGACGCTATGATTTTTCTAGAGTGTAGATGGTGGACCTATCCTAAATTTTGTAAAAGTGACCTTCCTAGAAGTTTAAATCTAAAGGTAATGTGTACTCAAAGATGAAAGTAAAACTTAGAATCAGGACAACTACGGTAATGACCAAATGATACCTAAAGGATGAAAAATTGAGCAAATCATTTCAGGTTTCTATCTAAGGACAAGTAAGACATATCAAAGACTGGTACGACAGTGTTGATTGGACAGTGACCGTGAATTCTAGTTTTCTAATAATCTAGAAAATATGTCACATAAATTATCAAATGTGGTTATGTTTCACAATTGTAGCTTTCTGTCAATCAGTTGCGTGTTTCCAGTAAATTTCAGTGTTTGAATCTGGTAGATACGGTTAAGTTTCTAATAGATGTGACTTGTGATGGAAATTGGGACTCAAACTGTATCAGATGCAGTTTTCCTAAACTTACGCACTGGTAAAATTTCTACGATAGTGGAAAATGTGTCGTTTGTGACAATAGTTGCAGCTCACCTTGTCAGATGCGTCAAAAAATATCACAAGTGTAGTTTTTGAATATAGATGTGGTTTTTGACAAAGAAAATGTGAGCTAATCTAGCAAATATGACTCTAAAGTAAACATATGCGACTCGACAGAAAAAGTGCAACTTTCTGGTGAATAGTTGTGACTCTGTTGTATTTTCAGTGAATTGAGATATAAAATTGATGTTTTCTATGATCAAGTTCTGGAAAATAAAGACAATCATAAGACAAAGTGTTTTCAGTTTGATTTCAGACTCAAAGAACGTGTAATTTGACAATAGACAAGTACAATCCTAATAGGCCAATAGGCCAAGGGTTTGGATACTTGTTATAGCCCACTGATATACCTCGGATTGGTGCTAAACACCTTTCCTTCTCGAGAGTGGATAGCTTAGAAGTTTGGTGGAATTGGCTCCCCTCCACGACTCATTAACGTCATTTGAGCACACCAACTTCGGATTCTTGGGTAGTGACTTCCCAAGAATTGCTATCTTTACTCAAGGGGATTAGTAGAGAGTGTCTTCAGGCATGATACTCTACCCTACACTATACCAAGCAATGACTGAAAAATGGTTGGTCTCTAAAACAAAAGGTGTTTAATACGGGCATTTCATTCGTAGGGCATGATCCATGCAGTGAGAGTCCCCTTTCAGATCCATCTTGTCGGAACCATACGCATGATTCTTAGGCTTTCCCAAAGAATCCACTTTTATATACCGGTTGGAAGTCCCTCGGGTTCAGGGTGCTACCGGTTTGAGTCATCTTGGGGTGAGTACTTTTTCCCACCAGAACAGGCCCAAGTTCTAGAGTTAGTAACCATTTCTCTTACACCCAGGATCGCATGAATGTGAAAGGGGAGAGGATACTTCGATATGCCAAATCATGAGGGTAATTACACAGTTGTGCTTTCACACCCAAACATAGTAGACACTTGTTAATTTTAATCCAAATGAAAGATTTGCTACACTACCAAACAATCTATTTCAAAAATTTAACTAGGGTCTTCAACATGCATTCTGCAGAAAGATTTATTAGTAGTTTTTAGTATTGTCTTCATCAGCCGTCCTGTAAAAACTCGTTAACTCCTCAAGACACACGCTGACAAAAAAAGATTAGCGAAAAATAAAAACACAAAAGGAAACTATAAATTAAAAGTCTAAAACCTAAAAATATATTAGTCGGATGCGTCATTTTCTTTGTCAAATGCGTCGTGGTATTTTACCAGTCATTTGTGGCTCAAAAAATGACAGATGCATGATTCCTTTTCAAATGCATCATTTCCATTCACATATGCGGTCAAGAATGCCAATTGCATTGTTTCGTCAAGCTGATGCGTCTTCGAATGTCAATTGTTGCGTTTCGTCAAGAAAATCCATCGTTCCTTACAAAAACCTGCAAAATGAAATAAAAGTCTATGGATAGGAAAAGATGGTGTCTTCACGTCGGGTTCACCAAATGTAATGTCTAGAAAATGCAGAAGAAATCAGATCAGAGCAAATATGCAATCTAAGCTAAGCAACAAAGAACAAAGGAAAGTAAAAATGTAAGTAAACTAAACAATCTCACCCAATATGTACGTAATTCTATGTATCATCTTGATTTCCCTTCTCCATTTTTCCATTGTAGTATAATTGCCCTCAGATTTTCAAAGTTTGTGCAAGTATAGCCTATGATAATGATTCAGCAAAACATCGAAGATTCAAGATAATTTCTCTAAAAAGTCATAAGATTTCGAGAGAGATTGGAATGATGAAAAATAGATCAATGTATAGAAAATTGATCATTCGAACGACAGGTTAGGATTGAAAGATCAACGGATGGTTGAGATTGACTGATTAGACATGCATTATGATAACTGTTAGTAGTGACATGAGTGATACAAATTAGAAATAGAATTAAAGATTAAATAAATGATTTAATCTTTGAGTTTAGTATTCAAAAATAGAAGAATAGTCTTTGCATGACAAAGATAAAGATTGATTAAAGCAACTCTCTGTTCGAATGCACACACAAGATTTAATTAATTAAATAGGAATATTTAATTAATCTGCATGTACACGCAATTGAGTTAGCACTAGACGATTGAATGATTTGACGAAGAGATTACTCGAGAAATCCACTCAGACATTAAATCAAGAGTTAACTGAGTGATTTAAATAGATGTTGAGTCGAGTCAAAGTGAATACTTAGATAATTTGCACAATTATCTAAATATAGAGGAATGCATTAAAATAGAATTTATGAATTAAATAATTGATTTAATTCAAGATTTGATAGTCGAAGAATAATTAAATAAATAAGATTTATTTAATTAAGTGATGAAGGGGTTTAATTGAATAATTAAATAAATAAAGAATTTATTTAATTATAGTTGAAATATGATAAAGAGTAAATTAAATAAGAATTTATTTAATTGAAGAAGAAGGATAAGGTTAATTAGTAACATAATTAAATAAAAAGCATTTATTTAATCAATCAGATGGAATAAAGAAAATGTGAATCAATTAAATAATTAAGATTATTTAATTAATAGAAGAATTAAAGTTAAAGTGAATTAACTAAATAATTGACATTATTTAATCATGACCATGGAAGAAATATGAATTATTAAGAATATTGAAGTCATAGGCTTAAACCAGATTTCGGTATCTACATATTAATGAGAAGAAATATGATTTTTATATTTGGTTTATGAGTTTCGATGTTGGTATCAGACTCTCTTGTATTATGATGATCATAATGACTTTTTCTTCAGTATTTTTCATGCAAAAATCAGAGCTTTGGTTGTATATTTCCTTCATGTTTTAGTCTGCGAAAGTTCTGGTGCATCGCTGCTTTCTGTTTTGGTTTGTGTTGCTACTGCTATAATTCCAATGCATCACAACTCTTTGTTTGTTGTTCTATGTCACTGGTCAAGGTTTCAGAGTAGGAAGTTCTAGAGTAGAAGGTTCTAGAGTAGGAAGTTCCGGAGCAAAAGGTTCTAGAGCAAGAAGTTTTAGAGTAGGAAGTTCTGGAGCAGGAAGGTCCAGAGCAAAAGGTTCCAAAGCAGGAAGTTCCGGAGTAGGGGGTTCTAGAGAAAAATTTTAGGAGCTATCTTATTGCTCTTGTTTGGGTTTTCTCTAGAGGGTGGATTATTCCTTTCCTTTGGGTTGTGTTCGGCCATGCTTGGCCATGTATGTTGTCGATACATTGTATTGGAAACTACTTTTTGTGTAAGTTATTCTTTATGTTATTAATTTTTTTTTATCTTGTCCTCTTTTGGCTCTTACCCTTTAGGGTTGCGTAGTGGGATGTTACATCTAGTATCAAATCCCAAGTTCACACACTGGGAGCTCTAGCATACTTGAGCCTTCTATGTTATGTTGTGTTTTGTGTGTGTGGTGTGAGCTTTTTATATTATTTTCATACTCTTGTTGTTTAGCTTTCATGCCTTGGTATGATGTATATATCATGCTTGTGATGATCTATTTTAATGTGTTCCTTGTTTCCTTTAGGATTCCCCTAAGGGCAGAGCCTGAGGAAAAGTTAGAGGTGGAGCCCATGTTGCACCACTGGGATCCCTACTTATGGTTGATGCCTGTTTGGTGTGTTGTGTGTGGTGGATAGCAACAAGTGTTTTTGTACTTCACCTCTTGCATGTCTTGTTGAGGAATGATTTTGTGAGGGTTAGTTAGATCCTCGAGCTTACTGAGAAGTGTATTTTGATTGGTCTCCTTATTGATGTGTGGCTCTTTCACTGTTTAAAATGTTGTGGCCCTTGAGTGACTCTTGTGTGTGGTTGTAGCCCATGTGGTTGTCGTGTGCTTGTTGTGGTGAGATAGTCATAGGACCTCTTGCTTTGAGTGCCTTAGTATGGCATTCTAGAGGATTGAGTTTCCCAACCCTAGCTTGTGTTGTGGAGGAATGATTCCTCATAGGCCTTGCCTTACCCTATAGGATTGGAGTGATTCTCTTGGTTGAGAGTCTCTCAAGGTTGAGATTGATTACTTCCCTATATCATGTGTTGCGGGTGGGTATGTTGGACCTTAGCTTGTTGGTGGGTTGTAGGTGACATGTGTTGCCTAAAATTACCCTTGCTTGGTCTCTTTGTTCATGTTGTTGGAAGGTCTGTTTGACCTTGAGGTGCCAAGAAGTTCCTTTTGTGTGTATCCTCTTCTTGAGTCATGCTGTTTTTCATTACCATACAAAATTTTTGGCGCATGTCTTCTTGTGCTTTACGTCATTGTGCAAGTGATTGCTTGATTGACCCTATGTGGTTTTGGAGTTTCTTTTGCATGTTATATTGTGTTGAAATTATAAATGGTAATAAAAAGTGAATGATCATGTTGTTAGTTCATAAAGATTATTGCATGCTTTCATATGATTGATGCTTTTGTGTGAAAGTGATTGTGTGATGATGAAACCATGTTGCATTCGTGTTTGTGTCAGAATTGTAAATCCCTCTTTCTTTCTCTCTCTTCTCATTGGTTTAACAAAGATGCCTATCTTTGAATGTGTGGTGTATTGAAATCCATGGTATGTTGTATCTTATGAGAAAATGTTTATACATTCATGAAGGTTTATTTTATTAGTTCAACCTTGGGTAAAGGACCTAAGTCCCCAAGTTGCATTCATAATCATGGAACATGTATGAATTTGAATAAGAAATCATTCTATATTAAGTAAAGTATAGAGAAAAAGGGAATAGTGAAACCATTGGCATGTTAATGATAATTGCATAATGGATACATCTTGTTGGTGAGGCCTATAGTCCCCAACTTTATTGTTAAGTATTAGGAAATCATGTAGTTGTTAAATTATTGTACCTCGATTCAAAATGACAAATATTAAATGAATGTTGAAATGATAATGTTGCATACCTTGTCTTGAGTAAACATTATAATGATATTGCACTACGCGTGGGAAATAAATGAGGATAACATATGTGTGTAGTAAGGTGATTTACCACCTAATAAAAGTGAAAGTGAATGTGAGAGTTATCATGGCATTGTTGATTTACTCCATGTAGCACTATGATGTATTGTATGGATGTTGGGAGTACATGTTCTTGGAAAGTTGTATTGACCTTGCATGATTAGAGGTGGATAATGGTTTTATTTTGGTAAGAGGAAATTGGAAAAAGGTACTCCCTGTTATGTGAACATCCTATATCAGCGCACATGTTGAGTGTTGTGAATACCCCATACTTGATTTGTGTGCCCATGGGATGGTGAGATTATGTACCCACCATGGACGATATGTTGTATTTGGGGCATGGGATTAACCATACTATTATGTGTGCTTGTATGTTTGTTACCTTATTGAGGGATAACCTACGTGCGGTTGAAATTTATATATATAATTAAGAGCTTTCCAAAAGTTAGTTTCATAGAATATCTTCTTTTGGATTCTCTAGTCCCTCAATCCATGATGGGGTAGTAGCAGCCACAAAGTTCCTTGGGTGGAGTGTGCAATGTACGAATGTTGCAGCGTAGAGCGTTATTAGCTCAACTGATCTCAAGGAAAGTACTCACTACTTCCCCTTATGATGGATTAGGGTACTTGATCCATATGTGCTAGCCTAATCCCCACAGTTTTGTGTACAACAACATTGGTTTGTTAGTATTGCCTGGCTGCCAACAGGGGCATTGAACTAGCATTAGTGAGTCGACCTCGTCCACATGAGAGGTGAGGCTCGAGTAACCCCATATTTTTTATACTCATGCATTATATATTCCGTATCTGCACATTCCTACCATGATGCCATAGATATGATGCCACACCCCACTGATGTTCTGACATAGTGCTGGTGATGATGCCACGTGCTTAGACGTGTGAAAGTGCACTATGAGATTGTGTTATGATAGCCTACTTGTGTGATGAGCGTAATGGGGCCTCGTACACTTGTAGAAGGACACTCATGTTTGCTCTCGATAGTGTTTGGGTTGATTGGCATATGGATATGTCCTAGCCATGTATACCTTTGGCTACGATGAGTACCTGTGTGTTCCCTTTCCATGAGGTATCGCTATGCAGGGTGTGTTATGTGTGTGCCTACTTCCATGGAGCCACATACAAACTGCCATGTGGCATACGACCAGTACGTGCTTTCTCTGGCTGGCATATGACCATGTCATGCTGAGACACGATGCAGGATGTGGCCGAGGTGCACATTCCATGCGAATAGCCAAGCAGTGAATGGGCCACTTGGAGAGCCCATGCCACATGACGATGTGATGTGAGGTGTAGCTGAGGAGTACAATTCATGCCATGTGGTTGGTGTGTTCACTCTACCACACATGAGGGGCTATTGTGATAGTTAGACATTGTTCCCTCCTTCCTTGCCTAGTGGCTAGTTAGTCACATAGTTATGTATTGTGCCATTTCGAAGATTGTGAATCTTCTTTTGGTTATTGATGATTTTCACTTTGTTTGTGAGGACTAGAAAAATTTGAGTTATCTTGTTTGTGATGGTTTAGCCACAGATTGTGAAATTTATTTGCTTGTAGCCCTCGTGGTTACATATGATTTAGTGTTGAAATTGCCCGCATTTCTTGCTTTATTGCTGCAATTGAATCTTTATTTGATATTTATTTATGATCTTTGGTGGCTAAACTAGTTTTCTATTTGTTTTTTTCAAATGTTGGTCTTGTGTTGTAATGTGATTCCTCATTGAGAATGGGAGAGCCGGACTCGGTTGAGTGTATATGGGGAAGTAGATGCAAGGAACCTTGAGGATGGGGGTATGTGAGGCTGTTACACAATTAGGACCCACTACCCACCTATGTGTGATGACTATCTCTTGGAGGCTAACCACCTTATTCAACAAGAGATAGGTCATTGTGGTCTTGTTTGGTTGGTCTCACCATGTGTGTGTGGCCTAACACCATCAAACCACTGAGTGTGAGGTATGGATTATGTGAGATGGATATTGGCTCTTGGCTCATGGATTATGTATCATGGATTAGTATGTTGCTTACCCATGTCCAGATGGATCCTTGTGTAGCCTTGTGATGTGATTCCTAGTGATGAAAGTATGTATGTATGTATAAATGTATGTTTCATCTGGGATATGTTTTCTTATGAAAAGTTCAAAAGTTGGCGTAGTATGCTTTAGAAAGTGTAAAATTGTTATATTTTTTTGAAAATGATGCCAAATATGTTCTAATGTGCGAGATTGGAAGTGTGCGGAAAACAAATATTGTTGCAAATTATGGTGTTTTGGAAAGAATTGAGTGCTTATGCATCTTCTTTACCCTATGCTTAGTGGAATTAATGTGTATCTTAAACTATCCTTGGATGAATGTGGATGTTAAAATAAATGCCTATGATGAGGATTGTGGCATATGTGATGTTAGTAAGATTAACCATGTTATTTTGTTTCATTTTGAGATTTTATGAGTAAGGCATATGCCAACATATTGATAGTGATTCTTAGAAAGGTGAAGATATATGGATGTCCTTTCTATTTCGTTTAGTGATGAAGGATGTATGTTATATTTCTAATTTTTGGAATGAAGTACAACATTTAAATGTTAACTAATAGATTTTGAGTACTAATGTGTGACATGGCTGCATATTGAGTTTACATGACTTCCAGGAGTAAGTCAAATCTTAGGGAGGGAGGATGTAACACCTCTCTAACTTTATCCTGGGTAAGATAGAATTTGATTTTGATTTGGTATTCTAATTGTTAAATGTTGTTATAATGAGATTAGACATTGATGATTAGTTATTATTCTGGATTACATGCTTATATGTTTATATATTGATATCATTTCTTATGTATGATTATGTATAGGAAAGGGATGATGTCGTAACACTCATATTCGAGAGGCTTATGATATCATGAATCCCTTCCTATGATTGATGTTGCTTTGGACTATATGTATATGCACATGTACTTTGACGTGTAATTGGAAGTGATGCAGGTACTGAGTATCGACTCCGCCTAGATCCACAGGCCTGAGTGTATTCATATTCCCCAATGGTGGTTATTGGAAGTAGTCATAGGCCAAACATCCCCTATCCTATCCCATTGTACCCTATAGGGAAGTGTTTCCTTGTTGATGTCTTACCGTCCGGTTACCTAACGGTAATATCTGAAGCACCTTTCAACCGTATGTCCGGCGCACCTTTCAGTTGTATGTGGTTTACCAGTATGTCTCATTGAGGTATTTTGTTATGGTTTTCATGAATCTTTTATGTGGCTATATATTTTGGTTATCATTCTTATGATGTGTTTTCATTGGCATCTTTTCATGATTTTAAATATGGTATTTTATAGTATTTTATTGATGGGAGATTTAAATGGTTTTATCCATGAGATTTTAAAATATGATAGTTTAAATGATTTTTATTGATCGTTCGAGAGAATGATATATTTAATTTGGAATTTTATCAATTATTTTATTAATCCTTTTTGTGAGCCCTCATAGTTTTATTTAAATATTCTTGGGGAGCTTATGTGTATTTTAATGTTTGGTGATTTTAATTAATCGATTTGGAGAGTTTTAATAGCTTATTTAACTAAATGTTTTATTTTATATATTGTTTTGAGAGTTTATATAATGGAAATAAGTTTTGATATTATATTGATTTAAAAGTGTTATTTTGAATATGATTTGTTTTTTTGGGGAGTTGAGTTAAAAGAAATTGGGAAGCGTTGTCTTGGAGACAGATATATACTTTGTTTTGAACCATTTTGGGGGGAGGAAAAAAGAAGAAAATAAAAAAACAAAAAAAAAATCTGATTTGGGTTTGAGGGAGAAAAACCTCACGGTTGGGAATGGAAGCGGGGTAGGAAGACCTAGTTTTGTTGGAGGGATTTTTGTGGGTAGTGGACCCTGGAGTTTAGCATAGCACTATAGTTTTGTTGTTCTATTTTGGGATCTAGCCGTGCCTTTCAAGCAGAGCAATTTTTCATTTCAAATTTGGGCAGAAATTAAAGGTATTCTTCTATGTATTTCTTGAATTTTTGAGTTAGATATGTATGTGGGTGTTTTATTTTGTTGGGAGTCTTGGCTGCTCTGGGTGTTATCATGGTTTCCTTTGGGTTGAGATTTCTTTTCAACCTAGTTATTGCTTTGTTTTTTTTGGAAATATGAGACTTTTATAAATCTGTTTAATCCTCCCACTTTAAACTCAAATCCAACTATGAGATTCACTTGAAAACACCCAAATCTCAAATGGGTTGGAGTCCAAAATGAATTTTGATTACTTTCTTTTTTGGCCAAAAATTGTGCCTCCTGGTAAAAAATATATTTTATTGCTACTCATTAACCACCTATTTTAAATGCAAACTAAAGGTGGATTTCGCATAGAAATGTCCATATCTCAACTCGGTTTTTGTCCGATTTTTAATCCGGACACTTTCATTTTTCATGTTTTTGCCCAGCTTGGCTAAAAATGACGTTTTTCAGTACAACACCTTTTTTTTGTCAAAAAAATGGAAACCAAAGGTGGAATCCATCTAGAAACATCAAAATATGAACTGGGTCAAACTTAGATTTTTAATCTGGGAACATTGAATTTCTATGAAATTTTTATGCCCTCTTTTCATTCCTTTGAGCTGCGGTTGGAATCCATGTTTTGTGCCTCCGTCACTTAGTGGTTTTAACTATTTTAAAGATGGTTTTATGAGATGATTTGATGAGGTTAATATTCTTTATATGATTGGTTTCTTTTATGAAATTAATGGTGAATGTTTGAAGGGTGTGTAATCTACTTGTTGGCATTTGTGATTAGCTGTTTAAATGATTTAGCAACAATGTTGCTTGGATGTTTTAAATGGTTTTTATGATGGTTTTAGTGTATTTTTCATTGTTTCATATTTTTTATGGATTCCTCATTTGGTTAAATGAGAAGGCCTATCCGTTTGCAGGGCGTTGAGATTATCCGTCTGCAGGGTGTTGATATGGGCATGATTGAGTCTCCTGGTCTATATGAGAGGTGCACTTGGTTTCATGTGGTGTCATCCCTTTGAGCACACATGATGACATTCAATCCAGTCAACACTTTTTTTCTTTATACCTCAGTATTCATGAGTAGTACCTGACATATTATTGTATGAGCATTTACGTGTTGTGATATTGGCTTTAATGCATTGTATTCCATGTTTGTTCCATGTCTGATGTGAGTGTTGGCCTTATGTTTTCCTTGCCTTGATTTTTCTACTTGAGCCTTGTGACTACCTCCGAGCACGGTGGGGTGGCCTATTTAGAGTCCACATGGTAGGGAGGCGTTGCCACCACCATTGGGGACCAGTGTATAGGTTATTGGAGCACTAGCTGGGCTGATCCCTCTTGTACTTGTCTTATATGTTTATGTATTTTATTTATTGGTATGCCTTTGTACTCTTATATATTCCTTTATGTATATTGTACTTGCTTGAGAGTGAAAACGTAATCATATAGATTAATGAGAAGAAATGTGATGTTTATATTTGGTTTACGAGTTCTGATGTTGGTATCAGAATCACTTGTATTATGATGATCATAATGAATTTTTCTTCAGTATTTTTCAAGAAAAAATTAGAGCTTTTGTTGTATATTTCCTTCATGTTTTAGTTTGCAAAAGTTTCAGCACATCGCCGCTTTCTGTTTTGGTTTGTGTTGCTGCTGCTATAATTCTGGCACATTGCAACTCTTTGTTTGTTGTTCTATGTCACTACTCAAGGTTTTAGAGCAGGAAGTTCTAGAGCAGAAGGTTCCAGAGCTAGAAGTTTTAGAGTAGGAAGTTCTTGAGAAGAAGGTTCTAGAGCAGGAATTTCTAGAGTAGGAAGTTCTGGAGTAGGAAGTTTCAGAGCAGAAGGTTCTGGAGCAGGAAGTTCCGGAGTAGGGGGTTTCAGAGCAAAATTTTAGGAGCTATCTTGTTGCTCCTATTTGTGTTTTCTTCAGAGGGTGGATTAGTCCTCTCCTTTGGGTTGTGTTTGGCCATGCTTGGCCATGTATGTTTTCGATACATTGTATTGGAAACTGCTTTTTGTGTAAGTTATTCTTTATGTTATTAAAAAAAAAATTATCTTGTCCTCTTTTGGCTCTTACCCTTCGGGGTTGCGTAGCGGGATGTTACATTGTGACTGGCATCTCTAGTTAAATCTCGCTCTTTGGGCCTATCAAACTAGTATCCACACACCTATAGGTGCAACCCCATTCTCCTTGGTCTACGTATTAGAAGCCATCCTACCTATTAAGGTCGAGCTTCCATCATTGCGAGTGTCATTATAAAACCTGATCATTGATAAAGAGTACAAAGTATCTCAGCTAAATGAGCTAGAATTCTTTGATGAGTTTCATCTTGATGCCTTGAATCACTTGCAAGTATATAAAAATTGATTGAAATGAAGCTATCACAAGAAGATCAAGTGTTGGTCTTTCCAAGTAGGGGATCTTTTCCTAAAGTAGAATAAAAAAAATCTTCCAAATTAGGATAGAAAAGGAAAGTTTGAGCCTAATTGGTTAGGTTCCTTTGTCATCACAATAAGTTATGGATCAAAAGAATATCAATTGTCAACACCTAAAGGTGAACCCTTGCAAGAACCAACCAATAACTTGCATCTTAAATTTTTTTATGCCTAGTCTTAAAGGGTGTAAATATGAAAATCCAAAAAAGTCAAAAAATGATCAAAAATCCAAAAAAATAAGAAAAAGGATTGAAAAAGTAAAAAAAAAAATCGTCCTCTAGTGAAAACCACTTTGGTGGCACTTTGGTCAAGTACCTTAGTGAAAACCTGGCAAACAGGCGCCTTATGTAAATAAAGTACCTCCATATATTCTTTGGCTCTTTATCCTATCATTCCATCCATTGCATCCATTCATCGCATCCGTCCATCCTATTTATTCCATTTCCCATATACATCCTTATCATAGCTTGATATTGTGAAGTATTGTATCCCCTTATTAATACTTGGCATATTCCAAAGGTCAGCTTGTCCTACCTATATCAAAGTAATCTATTGCATCACACTAGAAGCAATTAGTTATGGATTAGATCGGATTCTTGTATTTATTAAGGTTATTGGAAATTGCAATTCAAAAATACCAAAAACATTCATAAAACGTTCATTAGGAAATCCAAAAATATTTGCAAAATCTTGTATAGCCAAAAATCTAAAAACATCCAAATTCCTGTATAGCCAAAATCCAAAAACATTCGTAAAATTGTAAAGTCAAAATCTAAAACATCCAAACCACATCAAGATCCCTAAAAAGGTTAAACATTGAAAATCCAAAAATAGTAGCATGTTGAACTACAAGTATCTAAGCTTGAATGTAGGCAAGGCCATCATTGATGTGCCCTCGAGACACCCTAGGTCAGTCCTTTAGGAGTCTATCATAATAAACTAGCACTCCATCAACTGTTCATCTTCATCTTAAAATAAGTCAAGTTAGTCGAACTACGTGGTCTCTGTGTGTATAATGTAGGCAAGGCTCATCTTTGATCAGACCTTGAGGTCCCTAGGATAGGTCTTTTAGGTTAGGTTCTTGGTCAAAACTTAGAAAATCCCTAAACATTAAAATATTGAAAAAACCTTAAACATTTGTAAAAACTCGGAAAACCTCTAAATATCCAAATACCTAAAAATCCCTAAACATTTGAAAATTTGAAAAGCCCAATAAATTGGAAAACATTCAAAAGACCTAAACAACAACAAATATCTTAGAGAAAACCCTAAACAATCTCAAATAACCGAAAAACATAAACATTCATATAAACTTTCAAAAAGACCAAAAACAACCTCAAAAAAATATCTTCAAAATAACAAAAACATCAAAATATTCTAGAAAAATCCAAACCCATCCATCCCATTTCACTTTCACCCACAATAAATCTTCACCCATAATAAATCAACCATCATCTTCAACCTTTGGCAAAACAAAGAGAAAGTAACTATCGTAAGTCATAAAGTGAGAACCCAAGTGTCAAAATCTAAAGTCTAGACCATAGGTGAATGAGTTAGTGGAGTTTGTATTAACGAATTATCATAAGCCTCATCCTAATCAAAACACCTAATCAACATGTCCTAGGATGCATCCTTCCTGCGATGGACATCAACATCAGAAATTACCTTAGCTAAGTTAAACTGGCAAGAGATATAGATAAAATTGACTGTTTGTCTTTGATCTTTTCTTTAGATTTATCTCAATGACCCATTCCGAAGACCTCTTGATGATGTCTATCAAAATTATTTAGAGAGAAAGGAATGGGGCATTGATCATTATCTTTCATTTGCTGTGCTTGTGGGTATTCTAGTAAAATAATCTTGGCACATAATTGCTTAGTTGTTTGGAGTATATTGTTGAATATTGTGTATGCTTTGGTCCAAGATATTCTAAACTACTAAACTATATTCCGACGAGGTTTCCATATGTCAAGATGTAAACAAGAACTATCCTATCTATTTGTAGAGTCAAAGTCCATGTCACTAGATACAATGCCATATTGGTTATCAATACCTTGATGCATCATGTCTATGTGTTATATCAAACATAAGGAATGATGAAAAATACCAATCCCAAGATATGAGAAAAATCATCATCATACATCTCTCGTCAAAATCTAATAAAGTCTCGGTGGATCATAGACTTGTTGGACTTTTGAATCAATCTCAAAATCAATGGTCAATCCACACATCTTATTCTTCTTATTCTTCTATCTTTACTAACAATTCTATCCAAGTATCAAATGTGTGTGATATATAAAAATATACTTGAGGCTACCCATCGATGATGGCTATCTATACATCATCAAATTTGTCTACATCTAGCATCTGAGCTTTCTAGTCCTCTTTGAGTTGAATCAATATTAAACCTTTTTCACGAGATCAACCCAAAATTCAAAATTTTCACCCGATCTCTTGAGGGGACAGGGAACCAGCTTATTCCTTCCACTAGGGCAATAGCAGGGCATCCAAAAATTAGAATTTTTTTAGTTTGGGATTTAAGCAATAGTTTTTAATCCAAAAAAGTGTCATTCTTTGAACTAACATAACATGTACCTCTCTTTAAAGAGGGGAAAAATGTAGACACTTTAAAATGTCTTGAATGATATCATACACTTGAATTAGGTATACTAACATTGTTTCATCCTCAAACCCATCCTCTTTTCACTTAATTGATTAAATTATCCTTGTTATTTAATTAATTATCATTTTCATCTATTAATCTAATTAATTTAATCGGGTTAATTCACTCCATTTCATACTAACATTTCACGCTATTAAATTAAATACATCAAGTTATTTAATTTAAATCCCTAAGTCCTATTATATAATTAAATAACCCTAAGTTATTTAATTAAATATCATTTCACTCCCCCCTTCATTAAATCACTTTATTTAATGAATATCATGAAATTCCCCTAATTGCATAATTAAAACTTTGTTTGATTATAAATTACTAATTAATCTAATTCCCCCCACTTGCAAGGGAATATTCCAAGGGAATATTCCTCCTTTGCACATTCCTCCAAAAAGAATATTCCTTCCCCTTTTGCACATTAAAACTTTGTTTTAATTTGATTAATATCTAATTTCCCCTCACCCATGAGAATATTCC
Organism: Sequoia sempervirens; assembly: GCA_007258455.2. NCBI lineage: Eukaryota > Viridiplantae > Streptophyta > Pinopsida > Cupressales > Cupressaceae > Sequoia > Sequoia sempervirens. The sequence goes on along the minus strand of VDFB02000007.1, from coordinate 120,247,034 downwards.
AAAGAATATTCTCTCTCCTCACTCATTTGAAAAAATGGAATATTCTTTTTCCTAACAAACTTACAAGACTTCTTGTGTAAGTTTTGAGTGTGTTTGTTTGACAGAATATCAACCCTTGATTCTTTCCTTGATCCACGTGATCATTGATTCTCATCCGTTGATGAGAATCCATGATCCATGTTTCATCTTTCCTCCCTTCTTGACCATTGATTAACCTTTTGAATCTCAACCCTTCATTTCTCATTTGTCCTCCTATAAATAGTTCACTATTTGGAGACAAATGGATCCATCTTTTAACAACAAACTTATGTTGTTAAAATCACTTGCACTTGCACTCATATTTATCACATTTTACATCATTTTAGCTTAAATTACTTGAATCATATTATCTTAGCTTCCATTAATGGCTTCCATGATAACATAGATGCATTCATGTAGTATATTGTGTAATTAGGGTTTCAATCTTTTTAGTTTATAATCCATTTAGATTAGATTTTCATACACCCATATCAATCATCTTAGCACAAATCATGTTAAAATAACTTGCATCATGTTCATTTAGTTTTAAATCATGTTTTTCCACACATCTTCCATCAGTTTTGTTGATTCTTTTCAATAGAATCGATCAAAACAGGCTCATTTATCCACGAGATTGGGAAAGGGTCGCCATTCCACATTAATGCAACACCACTCCCCCAATAAGATAAGTTTTAATGGATTAGAATATGCATTTAAATCTTTCATAGTTTAATATGTTAAGTTTTAATGGATGCTTAGTTTAGTTTTTATTGATTGATCTTATTGGGATTGACATTTAGTGGCATAATTAAGCTTCAAATCCTCATGGATCAATTGTAGTTGGCCCATACTAATCCATCGGTCACACAACTTATCTAATTGTTAGTGCATTTTGTTGCTATCATTGAGCGGGTCATATACATGAAACAATAATAAAATTAGTTCACTAACACATTAGTTATGAAAGATACATTTAAATTATTAGACGAGAGACATATCTTCGTGTATGATGCCAATACTATGTGTATGAATTAAAGGCTTTTAGGATTCCTAAATTTTTGAGTGTAGAAATTATATTTTCTTATGCAAGAAAATATTCATATTTAAGAATTACGAATATTAAAAAAAGAATCTACAACTTTTGCTATCGACTAACATGAATAATATGGGATAAATTTTAATTACTACGAGTAGCAACTACAATTATTTAATAAAAAATACTAATATGACCTTGAATGCATAGAAATAACTAACTACTAATGCAATAATAATCACAATGTTACCTCAAGTAGGCCCTTTCTATGGTCAATGCACTATTCTACTTCATATAATTATTAACCAATCTCTTTATCTCTCATTCACATGCATTAGAACAAAATAATATGATAATGAAATTTATTATTTCTCAAAAAGTAATACACACAATACTACAACATCAAAATTATTTCTTTTCGCAGATTCTTTGATATATATAGATTTTTATCTTCGACTAGCTAATCCGAGATGGAATGTTAACAACTCTAAATTAAAGATGTAAAATATTCTCTTAAAATTAGGGAGAGGAATATTAATTTAAAATCACAAATAAGAAACTGTAGAAAATAGTCCTAGTAAAATTCTTCATTAGTAAATAAAAAATTGGAATCATTGGCATGCACAAACAAATGACAAGATGTTTGCAATAATATAACTACATAATCATTCCATGACTTGCTAATGTAGAATTCTTTTCTATCCTTTAAAATAGAGTTTATTAATGACTAGAGTTAGATGTGTGTTTTGGACTTGATAGCTATGTGGCATCCTTTGGCTATAAGAGTTTGACCATTGAGTTATGTATGGTTGATTTGGTAGTTGTAGGCTTGTGCTGCTCTTCAATTACATGTTTTTTCCACCCTTTCTACATGGGTAGTCCCTCCAAAAATAATTATATGCACTACAATAACCTTAATTTATCTTAATACACTATTATATTTCAAAAATAACCATTACAACATACAAATATTTATAAAGCCATCAATTACCAAGTTTAGTGATTTATATTTAAATATTAGTCATAAAGTCTTAGGAATGGGAAATGCTTGAAAGCAAAGGAAACACACATAAATAAAAAGATAAATTCTAATATCATCAATACTTATCTAAGAAGGACACAATCTAAGAACATGCCACTGTTTCCAGTGCCTCGTCTAAAGAAGGTAGTGGATAATTATCTTTTTTGGTGGTATATTCAAGTTCTTAAAGCCTAAAAATACCCTAATTTTACCAATTTTATTCCTTATTGGAACAAAATTATCCACCCATATGGAGTTTCTTATCAAATCTATAATTTTGGCTATAAGTAGCTTCTTCACTTGTTGGAATATCAATTGTTCTAATTATTGGTGTAGGTTTTTATTTTCCTAGTGGGTTAATTTATTTTCCCTTAGTTATAGGTTTTTCCTACACTTTTATTAAAATTACTTAGGATTATAAAGTGAATTTATTATTTATTAACGAGGAGATAGAGTGATGAGGTCTCTCCATAATTAAAGGGTGGGGTATTTACTTTTTCATCACTTTATTTAATATCGGTGGTTATTGGTGCTCAATTCCTATTGGTTGATTTTCCACCTGCATCCTCTCCTTAGTTCTATATAAGCTCACTTCCTAGCTTATATTTTTTTTATCTTGAAATATCTTAATGCAATTATGTCATTCTGAAATTACTTATCTCTTGAAGTTGTTGGTTTACATTGTTTATGTTTTTTCTAGTTTATGTGTTTTGAATTTCTCTTAAAAATTTCCATGAGTTATTCAGTCTATTTCAGATCTCTAACACTAATAGATAATTTATAGGTATCTACTTTTTATTGAATGGATTCACACCCAATTTTAGAGGAATATTATATATAATGATAGATGCATCATATATTTTGAGACCTTCATAGCCCTAAGCTATGACTTCATGATAATCTTTTAATTCTTTTGGAATACCGATCCTTTATTTCGAATTTCATACTTTTACTATAAAAAAATTCTTTTGGTTATGTTCACCACCTAAGCTAAAGAGAAATGATTTATCTCCATCTATATTTTCTCTATCTTTAGGCTTTCTAAATTGATCGCTATCAAATAATATTTCAAGCTACATCATCCCCTTAGGGTTTGTGCTAGTTTTTAGGTCTTCATGTATGATCTAAGCTTCAAATAATCTTAAATTGGTGATAAATTATAGTATATGTTGTTAATATAAAAACTTGAAAATTGGTCATATTATAAAGTATTGATGCTACATGTATCAATTCAACTAAGAATCTGGTGCAGGGGCACCAAGTGCATTTTTGTGCAAATGTTGTCAAGTAGGGTCTTTTGTTAGAATTTAGGTGGTTTTGAGTCTTTTTTTCAACGATAAGGTCATTTAGACCATTTATTGATGTAATGAGTCCATTAAGTGGTTAGGAGGTTCAAATTGCAAAATATGCAAAAAAGTTGTCAATCAAAAAATTGCAAAATTGTCAAAAAGATGCAAAAATACAAATTTGTGGAATCCCAACGGTCATGGGAGTTGAAAGTTAGTTTTTGGTTGGTTTAAGGAGGGAAAATGTATATATATCTTTGGTATCTCATTGTAAATACTGATTTGCAAGTTTTGAAGAAGAAATCAATTTGAAAGCTTTCAAAATACAATGCTTTTTCAGAAAATTTACTACTTCTTTTATTTGTATGGATCCATACAGTGTGTTTTTAGACTAAATTGTTTTAAGATCAATATATATATGTGTTTTTCCCCTTTTAGAGTTGGTTTGATCAAATTTTATTGTGTTTGAAGAATTTGGTGGTGAAATCACTGTAGGCGGCCAAAAAATAGGGTTTCAAGGTTTTGAAAGTTTAAAATGCAAATAGACCCATTCCACCTTTTGTAAACCATGTATCTGATTATAATGGGTCCCAAATAGTTAGGAATAGGTTTTAAAATTCCTCTTGAGAGCAGGGGAGGTGATTTGATGGGGTTTGTAGGAAGCCCTAGTTGTGAAAGATTGTGTTTTTAAGTGAAAATGAGTGGTTTAGGGATGTAAATGTATGGAATTTGTTGGGGTATCATAATTTGATGATTTTTTGAGCATTTTAAGGTGTATTTTAGGGTTTTTGAAGAGTTTTCCAAGCGGTTAGAGGCCTAGAACATGGATTTTTAATAAACCTTCCTTGAAAGGGCTTAAATTGAGGGTTTTAAGAGTAGGGGTGTTGGAGAGAGTTTCTCTGTAAATGAGTGGTATATTGTGATTTTTTTAAGGTATTTTGTTGACTATCCAAGGGAATTTTAGAAGGGAAGCAATTTTGAAGAGTATTTCCTTTATAAAAGTGGGCTAATTGAAGCCCTTTTCAGCGTTCAAAATCAGTTTAAGTGGTATTGTTCCAAAGTGAGTGCTCATGATTTTGTGATATGTTAAAATGTTCCCTAATGGGTTCCTAAAATGATAGTTGGTTTTTGGTTTTGAGTTGTCTATTGAAAGTTGTGAGTGGAAAACTAAGTTTGCACACATACAAGATAGAATAGTGAAGTTGAGAAGAATCACCCTAGATAGGGTTTGAAGGACAAAAACTTGTGAATTTGTGTTGGTTTTGATTCAAGGCCTCCCTACATTGCATCAAAATATTTTCACCCTTGATAAGGTTAATGATTCTAGGGTACTAGCTAAAATAGCTAAAGCATATACTATGTGGTTTTGCTTCTTGGGAATGGACATGTTAAAAGATTCAAAATATGATAATCCCCTACCTTATTCTTATAATTGGATAACTTCTTGTAATGACATACATATTTCTTATTAACATGTATTATAATTAGTTTGGAATCCTCAAAGACTTGTAGTATTCTTACTTTATTTTATGTGTTGATAACGACCTATAGATAAGAGATTCACACTTTGATATATTATTATTATAATAGATTTGGAGTTAGTAAGAAAATAAGAAATAATTACCTTGTAGATTGAATTATTTGATACCAATCCTAGCTTCCTATTTTGATTTGGAACCATCAAATTTTAGGGTCAAAAATTAAGGATCCTTTTCTTTGGTTCCTTCTATCTTAATAGTTTATAATAATACATGAAATTATGAATATGTGGATGGAGGAGAAGTAGGATCTTGAAACACCTAAGTAGTAATGATTATTGTTCAAATGATGTGTTAAGAGGTCGAGGTTCAGTTTCATTATGAATGTCCATTTCTTTACTGATTGTAGCTAAACATAAAGAGCAAGTGAATTTAGAGTGAGTTTTATTATGGATTCTAAACCAAATTAGTAGCAATAAGTCCTTTAATAACACTCTTTTTCCCATTTTCACTTGATCTTTGGTAAATCTTGCTGTGAACTAATTTTTTTGATGAATATCTCGGTACTAGATGTTTTCTCCAATATACTTTGGTACTATATATAACTTGAATATCATGTGTTTCTGTTACACATAATTACCTCTTCAACATTTGAATCTTATTTTATGAGACTATAAACACCTAGATCAATTTCAACATACATGACTTCATTGTTTTGATTATATTTGGTGATCAAATTTTTTAGGTAAGGTTCTCTATCTATCATCATTTGGTTTGCTACACTCCTCCATGGTAATCGCATGAAAAAAATGGTAGCCATGTAACCATTTAATGTGTTAGATTAACCTCTACTAAGGATTATTCCCTATACCTCTGGGATGTCTACTACTTGAATATCCATGTAGTGTTGGATTCTTGGATTAGAGGATAGTTGAAAATATTTTCAACTCTTCAATATCATTAACCTCAATTTTTCTAATTGGTTCACCTTATTAGAATACTTTTTGTTGTTAATCCTAAAGTTTTACATATAGAAAATGACATTAAATTTATTGAAACTCCTTTAATAGGAATGAAGGAGATTTAATTTTCTCCTTGTACATGGCCAAATATGTGTCTATAGTTTATATTGGAATTTTCTCTTTTACCTTACTATTGTTATCTTTCACTACTATGGATTCCTTAGATAATGGTTCTTCTAGGGATTGAATAAATTTTTTTCTTACCCAAGGCATATTCATTAAATCTACCAATAGAAGACTAATAATTTATTAATATCTTTAGAAATGTAAGAGATAATCCTATTTGTATCATTATTATCAATAGGAGTTGTAATCTTAATTTGCATAGGTGAAACATGTAAATTGAAGATGAAGATACAACTACCCTAGGAAACTCTAGGTTGTTGTTGGCATTGGGTGTATGGAAGTTGTCTAGAGGAATTGGTATGGTTAAAGGTAATTTTGGCCCATTTTTTCTGAAAGAATAATTATCCCATGATATTTCTAGAATTCTTGGACCTCATCCACTTCTTTATTAGGTTCATTTTCTACTTCATATGGGAAAATTTAGCTTTCAATCACTATGATAGTCTCATAGCCTATTGGTACAATCTCCTCTCCAAAATAAAAGCTAGGTTTTGTCATAGATTCAACATGTCAGACTTATTTCTAAAAATAAGATATTATCTTTAATCATGGGCAATTAGTCTTAGCATTAGAGCTCACATTATGAAGTATAAACCAATTACCAAGAGTTATGTCAACAATATTTACTCTTGTTAGTGGTCTAGTATCATATTTACCTTATTTTATGCATTTTGGAGATACATGTATTGGTTCCTCAAAAGAGTGACTTTAGTAGTCAACCTCTTAAATTGTGAAACTAGTTCTTTAATATCCCACTTTTATTCTTGTGCATTAGCTATCACACTCTCTTTATAAGGTAGGAAAAATGAGTGTAGATTCAAGGAGGTATTTTTGATGTTACAATTCCAAGATGAAACACCATAGATTGATTAATTCCTTGATTATTAAACCCATAAATAAGATTTAATAAAAAATATGATGAGCTAACATATCATTAATTCTATGTATTTGATTGGATATTGTAGGTGTACCTACATTTGTTAAAGATCCATGACCAAGTTGTCCCATTTCTTTATTTACTTTAATCACCTTGATGGAGTTCCTAAAATTTCAAAATTTTAGGACTCATTTTGTTCTTGGTAATGGCCTATTACATGTATGCCCATGGGTGGGGTTTAGGGTTTTAGCTCTGTGACCTTGATTTTGAATCCCTTATATTTGGAGCCTTGAACATTTTAATCTCCTGTTGACCTACTCTAGTTTATTGTCGATTGATCAAGTCATAACTTTGGCCATCGTAAACATCCTTTTATCGGCCCCTTTCGCTTAGGTTTGTTGAACCTTTCCTAGTTTTAATTGTAATTTCATTAATGTTGAAGGTCAGGCCGAAAAATGTTTTATAATACTCTCCTTAGGAAAGTGTATGCTTTGAGGGTCAAAACCCATCGGCCTAGTCAGGGCCCCCATTTTAAATTAACCTTTATTGGCACGTGTAGAAACATTGTGCATTGGATCTATTGGTAAAATCCTAAACGCCCATTGCACACTGCACATGAGTTGAAGAGTGCTCACCAGAAGGTGTGCGAGGTCAGCGATTGTGTGATGCATGTCCTCACTGTGGAGGGGCCCAACTTGTTTGCATCACACTCAACGCCCAATACATTTGAGATCGACCATCCACAAGCATCATCAAGATCAAATATTGGCCTCCCATCACACACCTCGCAACATTAATTTAATGCTCATCGGGAGATGTGTGAGGTTTGCAATTAGGTGACAAATGTGTTGTTCCATCCGTTGGGAAAAGAAGTAGAGCCCATGAGAAGGAATGACGTGTTTCCCAGTCAACACATTCCCATTGGCTAACGAGTTGATGACCCATTATGGAGTAAATTCAAACTTTGTTGACTTGATTTGAGTCATTCATCATGCCATCTCACAAGGAAATCAACAACTACTATTTGAAATCAAACATATGGGAATTAGAGTTGTTTTGCTTCCCACGAGTGAGAAGTAATGGATGAAAGGACATTAGCAGTGATTGTAATTGGGTCATAAAATACTTAAAATTGATTTCCTCACATTGTCAAAAATTACAAGTTGGTGAAAAGTGTGTGAACCCCAACCTTGGTACCTGCAAAACAACAAGAATAAACACCTCAAGTTAGATATTGCAAGCCAAAACAAGAATTCCCCCATGAAATCCATTTACAAATTCAAAATAGGAAAGAAAACAATGAAGAACACAATATAAATGACAAACTAGATTGAATCCTAATTTAAATATGCAAACTCATGATCCCATGGGGGAATTGGTGCCAATTTGCTATGAGAATTGGCCCTTTCCCAATTCCTAAGATGCAAGCTTCGAATGTTGAAGAGATTGATCCACTTTGTTGGTGAAGAATGAAGACTCCAAACCAAAAATCTGCAAAACCTAGCTATGACTCAAGGATAATGGATGAAATTCAAGAGATATTTGAGCATGGTAACTTTGCCTAGATTGTGGATGATGAAATGAGGATATGAACTCTTTATTTATAGAATTCCAAGATGGATGAATGTCCAAATTTGAGCAATGTGGGACTAACATTCATCCAATGATATGATGCCACTTGTCAAGCTATGAATGGATGGAGGATGTGCAAGATTTGGGGTTTGTGCCAATAAATGCATAATTTTGAATTTCAAATTTGTTGAAATGACATGTAAGAGGGAAGGGAAAATGCAATAAATGCCACTTGGCTCAAGGAAAAGGACATGTAAGATGAATTTATTTCCTTGTTGGATGTACATGTTGACTTGGAATTTTTGAATTCAAATTGAGAGAATATTCCAAAAGATGCTTGTGAGGAAAATAGAGATTTAATAAATGAATTAAATCTATTTTCATGTGCAACTTGCATTATCTAGAGGATGTGACATGAGATGAGATTAAATTAATCAAGGGTTAATTAATTTAATGAGAGAGGTTAGATGATGTGACCTATTTGACTCAAATTTATGGATTTATTAAAATCAAATAAGAGAGGAATATGATAAGAGGCTAATTAAATAAGGATTTTGATTTATTTAATTAAAAGGGATGGTGTTAGATTAAATCAAATAAGGTTTTAATTTATTTAATTTAATGGACAGACTTTAGAGATTTAATCAAATAAATTGATCATTTAATTAAATAGGGATAATTAGATCAGATGGATTGATTTAATTAAGAAAAGAGATTGACTTGATTAGATAAAATGATTTATTTAATTAAGAGATGAATATTGATGAATTTAATCAGATAGGGGGATTTGATTAAATGGTTAGACCAAGGGATGATTCAGGAAGAAACAATGTTAGTAAGTCAGGATTAGATGCACAATGTCAATCAGTATATTTTACGTGTCTACACAAAGTAACTGGAAGATTGAATCAAAGTGTTCGAGCTGAGACGTGAACAAATTAGGGATCCTGTAAACGCAAAAAAGTTGAGTATAATTAAAACTTAATTTTATGCTTTACTCAAACTATTTTGAATTAGGGTAGGTTGTGACTATTTTCTTCCAATTTATTTAGCCTGCATGCTTTAATTGCTTTTTTGCGTTAAAATTGTGTATAAAACCGTTTCCCTCGACCAAATTTGTTCAATTTTGTTTCTTCTAATCGCACCCTAGGTTGTTGAGTGAAGGAATTAGGTTTTTTAGCCTTTTTTGTTAGAACCCTAGTCCATTGTAAACTTTCTTGAGTATCCATGGCTCCCAAAACACAGAAGCCTCATCCTGAAACCCTAACTAGGTTACTCTCTGATGACATTGCTAACCAGCTTAAACCCTCAACCAACAAAAGAAATCAAGGAGAAGTGATATATTATGGCCCTAGAATTTATGAGGGATTGCAGGGTAATAAGGCTTGGATCAAGGATGCTAAATTGCCCTATATTAGCTAGAAAATGTTTATAAACTGGTTTGGGAACAAGAATTGTGAGTATCCCATTTGCCATACTTGGAGACTAGACATGGGGAAACTTGTAGTCCCAAATGTGTATGTGGATGTGGACCTACTCAAAGATATTGTAGCTAGATATGATCCTGTGTCTAGAATTGTTAGGGCATGTAATGGTGTTGAGGTGGTCAAGATTACCAAGGAGGAGATTGCAAAAGTTTTTAAATTGTAGGAATGGAATGAGGATATGGTCCCCATTGACATTGATACCTTCAAAAAGGAATATGAGAATACCAACGTCTTGTTCTGAACTACAATGTTACCAATGCACACTGCTTCAAATAGATATGGAAAGAATAAGAAGTAGATTATGATTAAAAAAGATGAGAAAGAACCTTTTCCTTTGAATTACTTTACGCACTACTTCAAGAAGACCATTTTCTCCTTGTATCAAATTATTGGCTTTGATGCACCTGAAACCATACCAATTGAATACCTATACATGGTAGGAAACATTCAGTATTGAACCTTTAATGTGGTTTATGATTTTTCCACTTATCTAGCAGAAAATATGCACAAGCACTTGGTTGAGCTTAAGGGAGGAAAGAATTGGTTAAAATTCTAGTGGTATTCTCTTTTGATGCATATGATTTTGTACAAGCAAGAGAAATATTTTGGGGAAGACATGTCTCTGAAGAAGGTGGATGGTGATATTTTGTTACCAGTCCAATGTTGGACCCAAATCTTGGATATGGATGACCAAAAGTTTGATTACCTGGTTTTCCATAATTTTTTTGCATCTAAGCTTAGAAGACTTCTAGTTCTTGATCCACCAAGGATCCCTAAAGAGATTCATGAATTCCTAAGGCCTATGGAAAGGAGGCCTAAGCTGAATATAACCCATAATTGGGGAGATATAATTCAATATCTAGATAGAGCCATATTCAGGGTGTATGGGACTACTGTTTACCCTTTTGTGCTACCAAGAGATGTACCCCTCAGGATTGGATTTATAGAGGTCATGAGACAGTTGGTGGGATCCCAAGATTGTCACTTGCCAAAAAATAAGAAGGGCTCACTCTTCCCTGAGTACACAACATTTGTAGATTTGGTGTTGATAAAAGGAAATTGAGAAGATTTGGGGGAAGTCCTCAAGCCCTACAAATTGATGACAACTCACCCTAGGAACCATGATCCTGAGGGATTCATTCATGCAGTAAAAAATAAAAAGATCATTGGGTGTGTTTATTCACAATTTCTACTACCTTGAGGATGTCATTAGATTTTTTTTTGATTTCCAAGCGCAAGAGGAAAGGAAGGCTATTCATCTTTCCTTCAACAAGATGGTAGAAAGGATTAGGAGGTCAGATCTAAGATATGACCCTCTGCCTAACATTTAGGGGGAATTGAACCAGGTAAGGTATGTGATGGAAAATTTTGAAAGTGTTGTTGGTGTGTTGAGAAGAGTAGAAATAACCAAGGATAAGGGAAAAGCTTTGGCAACCGAAGAAGGACCATTTGTAAAATTGGAGGAAAGGCCTTCATATCATCCACCCAAAGAGATTTGGGTTTATACTAGGAAAAGGGAAACAACTAAGAAGGAGTAGGAAAAAAAAACCCTTGTTGCATTAGAGGATTCAAGGCTAGTTTCTCCAACCGGATCAGTCTCATTACCTCCTAGGAAATCCTCACCTGCTATAATTGAAATCGATTCCCCTCCAAGGAGTTCTCCCCTAGAGTAGTCATCAATTAAGAAACATAGAGTAGAGAAGATCCTGGTAGTGGATTACCCTAATAGTGATGAAGATGATATTGTGATAACTTCTGAAGAAATGTAGCAAGGGATGCCTTCTCCCCCAAGAGAAGTTGCATCAAGCTCTAGGAGAAGTATCTTGAGATTGGGAAAAGATGAATTGAGTGGTGTGAGTAATATTAATGATATGAAGGTGGAGGCTTGCAAAATTTTTATGGAAGATGATTCATTTATCAAAACACTAGCATTCAAGGATTTTGTATGGAGAGAAAAAGATGGAGAATATGTAGAGAAGATTGTTGTTGAAAGAAGTTTACATCTTGAATTTCTAGAGAATGTTATCCAAGCCAATGTGATGCAAGAAATGAAGAAACAATTTAAAAATATTACACCTCAGGAAGGAAGAAAACTTGTGCAAAAAAGTGGTGTTCTGTTATTACTTGAATGGGATATTGCTGACACAGTAGTATTAGATACAATAAGAAGGGATAATAGTCCTTTATTTCAAACTGAAGAGGAAGGCAAATTGCCACTTCAAGGATCTGCATTCAGTCAGGAATGGGATGCTTTGGAAATATGGTCATTGTCTCTTAGTTCAAGGAAACCTAAAGTTGTAGAGTTATTAGACTTCAGTGGCAAATTGATTGTGAAAAGGGTTGTAGATACTCCAACATTATAGGCCACTGACATGACTATAAATGATGCTAGGTTCACAAAAGTAATAGTTGAGCACCTCACTAATGATAGGGATATGTTTAGAAGTAAGTACCATGAGATTCTAGGTGAATACAATAAGAGTCAACAAAGAGTAGTTGAGCTTGAAACAAATCAAGAATTTTGGAAACAACAAGTGGAAATGCTGAGATCTCAAGGGCCTGCTAGCTCAAGCCATACTGCTCTCATTCCTCCTACAACTCATCCTTAGTCTCCACCTAATTAGTCATTTTCAATCGTTCCTTACAACATGGGTCAGGATCCCATTACAATAGAGAAGACAAGTACATCAGATGCAACTCCATCTTTTGAACCCACAAAAGGACAACTACTTCAACAAGTTGAGGTGTACAAGAAGTTGCTTGAGAAAATGCAAAACCTAACGCATTAGAATAATGCCAAGATTGTTCATACTATTCTAAAGCACCTTAATAGGAAAATTCAAAGTAAATTGAATAGTGTCCATGCTAATTATTCTTTGATGCTAAGAGCAATGGAGATTTCCTAGAGAGAGAGAATTGGGAACCCCACTCCTAGATAAATGGATTCCTAGGGTTAGTGATTTGAAGTTAATGGAAACTAGTGTAAAGCAATGAGAGGAAAGTTATCCAAAGGTGATTTCCACGTACAATTTTGTCAGTGATGTTAGGGAACAACCATTCCATGGATATGTTGCTCCATTAGAGAAAAAAATAAAAGAGTTAAAGATCAAATATGATTAGGAAGAGTTAACACTATTACCTGACATCCTGCAAACTAATGATGAAGTGAAGCCTTTGCATGTGTGGAAGAATCAGGTGGACACTACAATTGTCTCTCAAGTAGGATTAATTTGTGAGGATGTTAATATTGATATGCTTAAAGATAGTTTGGAGAAGTTATCTTTTATCATTAGTTTCCTTGAAGACTTTGATAAGAAAGCTAATTCAGTGATAACAAAGTATGCTCCTTACAGAAAGAAAATAGATGAAATTATTGAATTCAATTGGCCCTCTGAGGAGGAATATGAAAAATGGAAAAGAATATTTGTAGCTAGATTGGATTAGTGAATTCAGATTGGAACACATAGACTTGGTCAAGTATTGTACAGGTTTGGCCTTAGAGGTTATAATGTATACAGTATGTGTCTCCTAATTAAAGGTGCTATAGGTAAATATTGATCACTGATGTGGATGTTGACTAGAAATTTTGTTTACTTTTCCTACCTTTGTAAATTTTTTCATCTTTCCAAATAGAATGGACATGCTACATCAATTTGAAGGATATTCTTTTCAACATGTTCTTTTTGGAAGGCGGGTTTGCTTCTTCACAAAAAATGTAAATAATCTTTGTCTCATATGTATTTTGGGCTCTAATTGAAAATATAAATATAACTATGAAGGGAATATTGTTTTGTAGCAGTCTAATTAGGATGAGACATGTGTACTATTGGCTCAAAGCTTGTTTTGCTCCCTTGCTTCCATAAAAGGGAATTCAAGACCAATAGTGTAGGTCTTTTGTTGAATTCTGGAATCAAATAGTGTAATTGAAGAACACAGAGTGAATATGTTAGAAGTCCTTGTCTAATGCTTTGAGTCTAGATAGTAAGTTTTGTCAAATGTATGGTTCCTGAGCATATCTAAATGATAATGCAAGTTTTCAGAGTTTGTAGTCTCTCCAATTTTAATTTGTACTTGAGTTATTAATGAAAATTCTAATCAAATATCATTTCATTAATTGTCATCATTGTTGTACTTTAGTATATGTTTTGATTTTATCTCTAGTTCAAAGAATCAATTAAAATGCTTAGATCAGATCGCAAATTCATGTGCAGGATAATTGGATTTGATAAGTAGTCGTAGATCTCGATTATGGATTGGTGAATTGCAAAGTAATTTCACTTAGATCATTTTTGTTAAGGATTAAATGTACCTTGCATTTCAATTTTCTTTGACTCATAGCCCATAGATAATGGCACCGATCTCAGTCATTATAAGTATTTCTTAAGATTCCAGTCACCCAACTTGAGAACATAATTTTAAATAACCTTTTGATCAGTCTTTAATTTGTTGTGGTTGGTGTTGTTCATATTCTCAGCTTTAGATGTACAACTATCTCAAGGAAATTCCAATTTCTTGAAGGATTTCATCTTCCTAGCCTTTCATGAGAATATATTTGCTTAGCTATGCAATGTATTTGTTAATTATTTAGAAGAGTAATATGTTTTACATTGTGGGACTACCCTCCCGAGTTTTGTAGAGCCCAAAGTGTAGTAGATAAAGCAATTGATGCTACATATCATTTGTTAGCCACTTATCTTGCAGGTATTCAAGAATTTAGTCTGTCAAACTCATAGGTATCCTGTGAGATCTAATTGGTTCATTAAAAACAACCAACACACCTTATTATATTCCTTAGATAAGTTATTGATTGCTAGATGTTTTCTTTGTATGAACATTGATGTCAAGGGGTCTAAAGCTAAGTAGTATAATTTGAGAGTAGAAACACCATTTACAACATAAGTATCTTGAAGTTGATAAAAAAATTTCTAGAATAAATCATTGAAAGTCATGATAAACTTTCCTTCACCTCTTTTAGTCTTGGTGAACTAATGGTACAAGGTGGTCGCATTAATAAGGACCTAGAGTCTAGCTATTGAATCATCTTGTGGTTGATCCCAATTGGTAAAATAATTGGAAGGTAAACTAATGTACCAATAATATGAATCTTCCTCTAAGGTGCATAAGAATAACTAGAATATCACATCTTCATGTGGGATACTTGATCAAAAATAGCTTTCCTTGAAAATTCATAGGTGATCCTTAGCATTTTTATGAAGATTATAGCTAGGACAATTTGTTTGAATTTTTTAGTAAGTCATGGTATAAAAAATTCATGAGATAATTTTCTTACCCAAAGAAAGCCATGATGATTGGGTTGATATTTTTTGAAATAAATTTGAAATAATTGGTTCATGGTCTTTTGTCTTGTCCTTGATCATGTATTATTATTTGGTTATGATCTAGTTGTATAAGTGTGGATCTTGAATCAATAGACTTTGAATTTGTGTGAATTATTTTTGACTCTAGTTTGTTGGCCTCCTAGCACCAATTTTATTGATAAGTGTGTTTGACACTATTAAATTAAATGAAAATTCTAATGAAATTACATCTCTCTCAAAAAAGTTAAACTAGGAAAAAATTTAATCATGCCAAGACTTTGTATGCTAGGTATTGATGTGTGGATACCTTAGTTATTTATTGTGAATATTTTCTACACAAAGGGACTTACATATTGGAATCTAGAAATAGAGTTAGATTTGGAAATATGACAAGACTTATTTATTCAAACACTAAACACTATATATCATTTAATCTTCAATTATATTGATGCTATTTTTTATTTAGATTTTACCTATATAAAAGTAGAAAAAGAAAGGTTGAGAAGGAAAAGGGTTAAGAAATACCAAATCTAAAATTTCATTAGATTTATTATGGGGATGAGCAACTAGATGCCAAATTAACTATCCTTTATTCAACTAGACATTATCATAATATTATAAAGTGCAAGATTTAAAGAGTTTTTACACTATAGAAGAATCATTAAGTACATTGAGAATGACACAATTTAATGATATCTTTCATAAAAATAAAAGGTTTAGATCATCTTACTATTAACAAATTCTTGATAACTAAAACAAAACATCCATTATACACTTATTCACTATAATTTATAACAAAAATTCACTAATTTAGAAGAAATCATGAAATAAATTAACATAATAACAATTGTCTATTGATAAATTATACAATAACCAATAATTTCTCTCTCAAATGTATGATCAATGGCCCTTTTATAAGAGAAGGTGTCAAATTTTGTTACAAATTAATGATTAGGAATCATCCATCACCAACCTTCAAGATTTGATTAAATAGAATATTTTAATACAAAAAAATTAAAATCTATCCAACAAGATGTCTTATATCATGAAGTTGATATATAGATCCAATAATACTATCAAGTTTTGTATTAGGTTGAAGCATCCTTCTCTTCATAAAATTTCATAAGAATCTCTTGATTATCTTGCACTTCTCCTAGTTATTACTCAATGTAGGTTGTCAATTATTTATTAATGACCGCTTTTTCAACCTCCTATATAAAATTGTACTTGAAGGTTTGAGTTCAAAAT
Source organism: Sequoia sempervirens (assembly GCA_007258455.2). NCBI lineage: Eukaryota > Viridiplantae > Streptophyta > Pinopsida > Cupressales > Cupressaceae > Sequoia > Sequoia sempervirens. Next base: position 120,230,548 of record VDFB02000007.1, on the reverse strand, counting down.
GATGAAAAAATCAAGTATATTTTATGCTTTATGCTTGGATACCCTTTCCATATGCCTAAATCATTTTATTCATTTTTCCATCTTAGTCACTTCATATATATTAAATGTCCTTTCTTGTTGACCTACACTTGAGAAAATAAATTTCTTGTTGTCCTATATTTAGTAAAATATTCTAGATCTCCATCTGGGTTATAAGATAAAATTGATAATTGTCCAATCAATTTCCTATCCTCATACTTTATTTTTTTAGCTCTAAAAGACATCAATACTTACAAGGTAAAACTAACATACATAAACATTGATTACTATATACAATTTATTTCCAACACTTTCATGTTATGTTGCCTTGTGGGGAAATTCAATACATCAATACATTTAAGGTTTTATAAAATGATTGGTGGGTTCCATAGTTAGTGTTGAACTTATAAGAAATTATTTTTTAAGTGGATACAAGATGTATGTTGTGAATTTTTAACCTTATCCAACTGAATAATGACATTTTTTATTGCCTTATGTTTGGTGGTTTTGAAAGATTGTGATAATTATGATTAGATATGGACATTGATATGAGATAGTTGAAAATTCTACATCCATCATCCTTGAAAATTTGATCTTCTACCAGAGATTGTACAAAAAATTTCATTACAACATCTTCATATTCTACCTCATAATCACTTAGCATATCCATAAAAGCTTTCAAGTGTTCCTCTATCATTACAACATTATTACCAGTAAACTTATTCATCTTTTCTCTCAAGTCAGCAGGGATTGGATTTGGATAACCAAGGATACCATCAAAGAATAATGGCCTATACCTTTCCAATAGTATAGGTCGTCATTGAAATAATCCTTCATTTATATGAGGATCGACACCAGATCCTAAATCTTATACTCTAGAACCATCATGATTTGGATTTATAGACCTATTTGCATGAGTCTTCAGGATATAATTATCTATGGTGGGGTCTGGATTAGTTTTAGGACTGCCCTTTAAAAAATCTTGGTGATTTGATGAGGTTGTAGCTTGTGTAGCCTCATCCATGTTTGACATCTTTAGGAAACTTATTTTCCTCTTCATTTCTACATTTGCAGCCTCAATTTTTGTTCTCTCCAACTCTTCTGCCAGAGCCTCACTCTCCTTCCTAGCCTTTTCTAAGGCAGATTCTATTTGAAATGACATATGTGGTTGGAGATCTTGTTTAGTGGAATGGGGAGTCACCTTCTCTTTTATTTTAATCCCCTCAACCTTTTTTTTTCCATTATCCAAGACAGGCTTAGGGTTTGTATTACTGGGTTGAGACTTAACATGATTTGAGGGCTTTGGGTTAGCAGGTTTGGATTTTCCCTTATCCTCGCTGGGAGCTCCAGGGTTTTCTTTAGACACGGGTTTTTCTTCCTTATTAGCAACTTTCTGTACAACTGAACCCTCAACACTTGGTTTAGGTTCGCCTTGGTTTAGGAGCTTCATAGTTGCCAACTGTCTCATCAACCTATCCCTTTCAATCACAATATCCCTCAACTCTGCTTCTCTTTCTTTTTCTCTCTTCTTCTTGAGCTCATCTTGCTTTTGGATTTCTCGCCTCAAAGAATTAATGTCTCCAAAAACATCATTAGGGACAAGTAAAGTCACCTTTGAACCTGATGTATCATCTAGGTCTATTAGATTGACCTCTTCCAGTACATGTTCAGAAAATAAAGGGTTTACATCATTTTTAGTAGGAGGCACATCACTAGTGCATTCTCTGTGATGGCTTCAACTTCTACTCCTGCCTCTTCTCTTTTCAACATTTTTGATACTAACAAGCCCTTTATTCTGACATGTCACATCTTCTTAAACCGGTGTAGCAAATAATGAATAAAAAAATACACCACTATCTGACTCAGAATTACTAGACACCTCTTCAAGATTCTCAGGGATAGGGTGTAAAAGCTTATTTGTACCTTGGTGTACAAAGTCTTGTGATGTGGGAGCAACATTACTAGATTCTAGTCTTTTCCATATCTAGTACTTCTTCACTTTGGGAAGTTCACCTTCCAATTTATTTTTCGGATGATTCTTCATGAATGACTTGGTGTTCTTCATTCTTCGTACTTGTCCAAAAGTTCTTTCCACTTACAATAAACCTTTCATGATAAAATGCACACTAGTGCAGAGACTTCATAGTCGCCACCCAATTTTCTTGGGAATACCAAATACCTAAAGACACGTGGTAAAATATAAAAACCTTTGGAACCTCGTACTAACAACACACAAAAAGTGCTTTACAACATAAATCTTTACGCTTATGAAAATAGAAGAATTGGACAAACCTAACACAAAATTATAGGCTCAACCTTCAAATCACAGAAACACTATGAAAACTCTATGAAAAATGGACAACCAACACACTGACAAGAAATATTTAAAATTAGCTCCCCAATAGAGTTGCCATTTTGTTGGTTCTTTTTACAATGTAACAAGGTTTTTCTTCTAATCTACCTATGGAATTTCCAATTCCAATCGAAGGCAGCTCGAAGGACCTGGACCAACTGATGAGGACTTTAAAAATCCTCCTACACTTCGGGCTTTGCAAGACTCGGGAGGGTGATCTCTTAATGTGTTTACAAGCTCTGCACCATTGTTATAAACAACATTAACAATAGTAGATAATCTCACTCAATAGCTCAACACGATAAGATAATATCAACTAGAAGTGGTTGTTCATAGACAATATCAACTATCTAGAGCGTGAGATAACTAAACACAATCCATTGTATAAGATAGTCATTGATTTTCAATTTGTAGCAAGCTCTAGGCAAAGACAAACAAATATTGAACTACACTTAATAAGTACAACTTAGATTAGTGCCATATATCCATTGTAGGAGTCAAGTTCATAAGCATCTAGAGGTTTATAATATATTTAATATATAACATATAAGATCCCTGACAATATTGCATTACAATTTCATCTGTATGCATTCTAACCCAATACTACTTATCAAATTCTTATACAGAACATATCCACCTATAATCCCATTCAAGCATTTTAATTAATTCCTTGAATTAAAGCTAAAATATAATCATACACACCACAACAGTGAGATGGATAAAACAACCCTTAGTTATTTCATTCAAAGTTCAAATATGCATGTACAATGGAGAGACATGAGCTCAAATTTATCATTTCAACTCAAATGCTAATACTGTTATACAACATTAAATCCCCATGAATTCAAAACCTATTACAGAATGACTTAATACGTAAATTGCATTTCTCTAAAACCATCAGACTTTACAATTTGCTCTGCAACTTCACCTAGACTCGGCAAAAATTATCTAACTTGCAAACCCATACTTCTAGCCTTGAAATACTTCTTATAGAGAATGAAGGAGAAAACAAGCATCGGGCCAAAAAGCACACATGTCACCAGCCAATTCGAGCACTTGGTGATATTCCAAAATTTGTTACAACAACTACCACCTTGGACAGTATTCTTGTTCATCATATCAGCTGAGGAAATTTGATGCAACAACAAAAACCACAAAAAACCCACACCGAGAATTCCATCAATACAAAACTGGAACCGTTGTAACCGCAACATCTGATTTTCCACCTATTAGTAGTCCATTATTTTTACTCTTCCTCAGTCAAATATTTAGTTACCCATTTTTGGTACTCTTCATTAGTTGGCCAGTTAAAATTAATTACCTCATCCACCTTGGTATTATAAGGTGTGTATTTTACCACTACCTGATTTGCATCCCTTTCAAAAGATTCCAAAAATGAGCTGGTACTAATGATTTCATCCATACAAGTCACCAACAAATCATATTCTGAGTCATCACAAATTGAATTAATTTGATCATTGATGACCTCACTTGCTTGATCTTGCCATTGCTGGAGTGACTTGATTTTCCCCTGCTGATCAAATATATTAGGTAACAATGTGTTACCCCAATCATTGAAATTCTTCACCAACTCCCTAATCTTCCTACTCAAATCATCTGGTAGGGTTTGAAAACCCTACAATGAATTAACAAATACTTGAGTAGGCTTCAATGATTGGGGCCTATTATTTGTATCAAACCTTGAGGCTTTATACATGACATCCAAATCACTGGCCTTAGGGATCCAATTTTCAATCAATGGTATCACTACCTCCTGATCCCTATCAATATTCTTTATTGCTTCTAACAACAAAGAATATAAAGAATGTATAGATAGCAATTTACTATCAACCTTTTCATTTAAATGCCTCAATATAGTAGTAACAATCTCCTTTTTCTTTAAAAAAGATCCCTCCTCACTTACCTTTAATGATGCCTGCAATTCATCATTTTTTTGCAAGAGCTGCTTCTTTATAGGATCAACAAAGCACTTTGTTTCTTCTTCAATTTCCTCTAAAGAAGGGGTGAGGGCATGATTTTGACTGGGAGATCCTAGTGTGGAAACAATTGGAGAAGTAGGAGGCATCGACCCTGCTATGGAGGGTAATGTACTAGTTCTTGGAGAACTTGATGTCTCCCTAATATGCTTATACCTAAAAATTTCCACCTTAGTTTGCAACTCAACATTATTTTGCTGCATCTTGTTGTATTCCTCAATCAAGAGGTTATACTTCTTCATTAGGCTCTTCTTTTCAGCCTCCTCCCTTTCAACAGTCTTTTGGGCCAATTTGGCCACATTCACAGTCAAATTAGTAGCATCGGTGGTTGAGGTTTCTGAAGCTCTCTTTATTATTAATCCTCCTCTAAAATTTGGATTAATATCAAAAACATCTGGTTTTCTCCCTTGTGGGGCCAATGCCCAAATTGCCAATGTTTCACACTCTTCACTAAAAGTAGAGTCTTGAAGTGTTTCCTTGACTTCTTCTTCACTAGAGTCTTGCAAGGGATGCTTGGACTTTAGAATAGCATTAAATGCTACAACATCTGCAATGTCCCATTCAGGCATAATTAATAAACCAGCCTGACTCACCAATTTCCTTCCTTCCTCAGGAGTGATGTTTTTTAAATTATTCCATCAATTTAGCTTTCACCTCCTCATCATTCTCCTGGTCTGAGCTGTCAGGCCTTAGTTCTCTTCACTTCTTACATTTATCTTGATATTCTTCAAATTTCATCCTCCATACCAATTGCAAGAATACAAGAGTTTTTACAAATGTATTGTCATCTAGAAACTCCTTGCATGCTTCCATTCTTGCATCTTGTACACTTTTACCTTTCATATCTAAATCAGATAAAATAAATTCAACTGGCCTAGGAGGGGAAGGCATACCAACTTGCATGTCTTGATTAGTAACAATAATTTCATTCATTAGATCCTCCTGTGGTTGATTAATTCTTTTCCTCTTAGGGCTTGGCTCAAATGGTGGTGATGAGGGATTATCTTCTGGTGATGATTCTAAATTAATAATTTTAATTTCTCTAGGCACTTTGAATTTTGGACCTAGTTGTGAAGGCATTTTCATAATTTTCTTTCCTTTTCTATCCACTTCTTCCTCATCACTACTTCTATCCTTTTTCCTTCTGTAAATGGGCCACCTTTCAGTAGGCTGATATGTTGGCCTTGTTTCAATTGTTCTGGCACCTTGTTCTTGTACACCTAGACTCAACTCTAAGTTTATCTTTTTAGTCTTAATTGTGCCCATAATCTCTTTGAAGTTCCCCATCAGAAAATCAATTTTCTTATGGTATGGATTGAACTCCAACAATGGATCATACTTGGGATCCATTTTGTGCACAATATCTAATAGCTTATCATAAGCTATCCATTTCTCCTTGTTCAAATCCTGCTTATTTAGATAAAACTCACTCCTAATCAGGTCCTTAGGGAAATTGAACTCATGCACAAATTTTCTAGCTTTTATTCTTTGTCTGAAAAGAGCAAAGAAACCCTCAGGATCATATTGCTGCTTTGGACCACACCTCAAATGGTAATCATCAAAGAATTTATCAAAATGCGTCCAGCCTCCCTTTGAAAATGCAAAATCAGACACCACTGTATAATTAGGGAAAAATGTTCCTTTACCCCTCCCAGTCAGGTTGTCCTCATGAATGCAACCTATTTTCCACATAACTTCTACAAACCCCACTCTTGGTGGCACATTGTATGGCAGTATATGAGGGGCTCCCTGAAAACCATATACTCTCAAGACAGTGTTGACTAGGTATGGGATAATGTCACCCCAGTTATGACAAACCTTCAATTTTGGCTTCGTCCCCTTTGGCCTGAGGAAGTCATATAATTCCTCACTAGGTTCATTTAGGTCAAAAATCTTTTGGACCTCTTTTATGTTAATACTCAATAGAACACCTCCATCATTATCTCTAATTACCGATGTGACAGGGTCATATCTTGCAGCCACTTCCCTAAGCAGGTCTACATCAGGGAACACATTTGGTACAACTAGCTTCCCCATATCATACATCCAGCTGTTTGAAAAAGGTTGAGGCAAAATTCCTCTTTCCATACCACAATTTGAACATTTCCAAACTAGTGAGGGGAACCCTAGCATCGACAATGTTGGAGCAACTATACAATAACCCCTCCCCCAAGATTTTCCCTCGCATCAAAACCAATCCATTCCTTCTATCATTCATTGACAAGGGTAATTGATCTAGGAAATCATCATATAGGTTTCTTTTTAGATAATCAACATGGCCAGAATTTTGCTTTGGTGGTGCCATCTTAGATAAACTAGGGCTTCCTTACAACGTTTTAATTCAAATAGCTAGGACTAACCAGAGATAGAAAATTACAAAATAGAATACTACAATTTCTCACAACTATAATTAAACTATATCCCTAACACATTCATCAACAAGCTCACAACAAATCCTTTCCCAAATTCAAATGCAGAATGACTGAGAGGCATAGAAAATAAACTCACAACTTTGTTCATAGAAAACCCAAATTCTAGCTACAAAGACTCACAATTCCACCTTTGGCTCTTGAAACTGCTCTATAAAATATTTGAATGTTTTGTGATACAAACAAAGTAGGAAAATTGATTTTATGTCGATGAAATTGCGCTAGCAAGTGTCTCATCCGCCATTAAAGCTCACTCGTGCACTGCACGAATGACTCCAACCATATTTGGTGAAAATTTAAAAATTAGCCATCAATCCTTGAGTTTGATTAAATGATCAAACAACCATATTCAAAATAAGCTGACACAATCGCCAAAATTCCAGTAAAGGACCCACCATATCATATGCTATGAAGGAAATCCAAGTGGCGGTTGCCCGCGACATCGCAATCGGTAAAGACCCTGTAACTTTGGATCACACGATGGCGGGCAACCGTAGATCTTGAACAACAATGATCCTATTCCTTCAAAACATTAGTTGGCCTTATCATTATCTATTGAGCACCTTTTCCGCTGAGATCATAACATCTTCGTTGATTTGAAGCACGGGCATCTCACAAGCATTTTAGTAACCCGCAACATAACATATTAAAGCTGGGTTAAAGTATTTCATTGTTTCCTCGGCTCCAATGGATGATACACATGGAGGTTTCCCATGTTATCATGATCAATAAAAACCTTCTTGCAATTCTAGATCACGCGATGGCGAGAAGTCGTAGATTTTGAGCATTAGTGAGCGTGGTCCTTCAACACAGTCACCAGCCTTATCCTTAACCATCAAGCAACTTTCCCATTCAGATTATAACAGATATGTCGATTTAAAACACGTGCACCTTGAGAGCACTTTAGTAATCTGCCTTTTAATGTATTTAAGGCTGGATTAATTTATTTCCTTATTCTTTCGGCTTCATTAGATGAGATACATTGAGCCCACCCGTGATAACGCGATTAATAAAGATACTGCAGCTTCAGATCACTTGATGGCAGGCAACTGTTGATATCAGATGAAGATTGATCAATGACACACAAACTAATCTCCTTCGGCCACACCATAAAGGACACATGGCACCCGCCCGCGATATCACAATCAACCAGAACACTGTGGTGGGGCCATTGCGAGATGGCGGGGAACAACTCAGATCAAAGGACAGTTGATCAACGGTAGCGCGAATTCAACCCCTTCTACAAAATAAAACATTCATTAAAGGACAAGGGGACATCACTAGGTGGATGGAAAACAATGACATAAGTTGTTTTTAAATGATGAAACACAGGGCCAACCAAGACTTAGGAAAAATAAATTAAAACCAAAGGGACCAAGCCTAGACGAAATGATGGGGCATAAGTTGTTTTTAAAACCTTCCAAAAGTAATAGCAAAATAGACGCCACCCCAGGTGTAAGGTAAACATAAGGGTTTAACATGAAGACAAAGCTAAAACCCCAACCCTTAGAAAATTTCCAACACCATGAAACCCAACGACATAAGGCAGGGCATGAGTAACAAACAAGGAGCAAAAATTGTAGCTCCATCAGTGGCTCCAGTTGGGGATGTTCATTCCACTAGAATGAAGTGAGAATTCAGAATCTCAGGAAGAGTAGACCAAGAGGCAGAGATGACCAAAAAGGGATTGTTCAGACAAAACAACCCAACCTATGTACAAAATATATACAAAATATACAAACCTAAACTACTGTTCATGTAAAAGAATACTTCAAGTGAAGTATAACTTCAAGAACTATCCATGAATTTGCAGTTCAAGAATATCCCCTGTCATATCTTGGAGGAAGTATGAATCTTCACCCCACTTACCATTTATAAAAAATGGACCCAACCAGATTGCATCAAATTTCCCATGTTTCCATTTATCTTCCAGTCTAGAATTCCACATTAAAACCAAATCTCCATCTTTGAAACTCCTTGCAGTTACCTTCTTTTCATACAAATTCTTTACTTGCAACTGCAACTTTGCATTTCTCTTTTGAGCCTCCCTCCTGGTTTTATCTAATTCTATAAGAGCTTCCACTCTCAATTGCATCTCATCATCAATTTTATTATCATATATTTGGACAAAATTATACATTTCCATTAAGTTATTTTGGGGAAACATGGAATTTATCCCATAAACCAAGTCAAATGGGGCACAACCTATTGCCTTCTTCACAGTTACCCTATCTACCTAGACTACTAATCTCAGCTTAGAATCCCAAGCCTTTTTATTTTGATCAAGGATTCTTTTAATGATCTTCATCAAGCTTTTATTGCTTGATTCTGCTTGTCCATTTCCCTGTGGGTGATATGGTGATGAATAAGAAATTTGGATTCTATGCTTCTCACATAATTTTGTGTATTCCTAAAACCTAAAACACATTGCATTATCTAATACAATCCTTTCTGGACACCCAAATCTAGTCAATATGTTGCTCATCAGGAAATCAATTACCACTTTACTAGTGGCTTTCTTTGTTGGAATTGCTTCCACCCACTTAGTGAAATAATCAATGGCCACCAATATCCATGAATGGCCTCCACTAGATTTACATGCTATCTCTCCTACAGAATCAATACCCCACTACTAGAATGGAGCTTGTACTATAACTAGTTTTAGAGGCAAGTTACCAGAAAAGTTTAACTTACCAGAGAAACGTTGACAAGCATCACATGTATTCACTAGTTGGTGTGCATCCTTAAAAAATGTAGGCCACCAAAATCCAGCCCTCATTATCTTATGTGCAGTTGTTTTAGCCATATAATGTCCTCCACAAACTCCATCATGCATCTCACTTAGAAGTCCTTTTGCTTGATCTTGGTCAACACACTTCAACATGACACCTTCTCCATTTCTCCACCAGAGCTTTCCATCTACAATAACATATTTGATAGCATGTAACTTCAATGTCCTTTTCTCATTTTCACTTAAATTGTCAGGACATTTCATTCTTTGCAAATAATACATCACATCTTTGTACCATTCAGAATGCTCCATATCACATATGTGTGATCTATTCTCCTCTTCTAGCAAATTTATCTGATTTGCTTCGAGATTACTTTGGGCCATAAGCTTGGCCAATCCTTGTTCTCTCCCCAGTTTGGTAATCAGGACCTCAATATTGAATTCCTGGATCCGACTTATCCACCTACACCTTTTTCCTGACACTTCTTGTTGTGTGAAGATGTCCTTAACAATAACACTAGGCACATAGGCAATTACAATAGCTCCCATCAAATAAGGCCTAAAAGCCTTTACTGCTTTTACTAGTGCATATGCCTATTTTTCATTTATATCATACTTAAGTTCTGCAACTTGTAAATATTTGTTGAAAAAGGCCATAGGTTGTTCAAAACCTTCTGCATTCTTTTGCAATAACACAGCTGCAATTGTGTGGAAAGAAGCAAATGAAAAAATCTGTAATGGTTTAGAAAAATCAGGGGTTCTTAACACATGAGCCTCCTTTATTGCTTGCTTAATGGATTGGAAAGCCTGCACTGACTCATTATCCCATTCAACCTTGGCTCCTTTCTTGAGCATTTTGGAAATAGGGTGAACTATCTCAGCAAAATTTGTCACAAACCTCCTCAAGAAATTTATTTTCCAAAGAAATATTGTATTCCTTTGACATTTTAGGGTTGTGGAACTTTATCAATTGCAATTACCCTCTCTAGATCAATTTTTACTCCATCCTTGGAAACAATATGTCCCAATAATTTTCCTTCTAGTACTCCAAACACACATTTCTTTGGATTCAAAGAAATACCATACTCCAAGGCTCTAATGAATACCTTCTCTAGGTGCTCACAATGATCCTCTTCCTTTTTAGAATATGTTGTCAAGTCATCTTGGTAAATCACCACAAACAAGTTAATGAAATCTGAGAACGCCACATCCATGGCTCTCTGAAAAGTAGCCCCTGCATTTGTTAGTCCAAATGAAATTCTTACATAAACATATGTTCCCCATGGTGCGGTGAAAGTTGTCTTAAAATACTTAGAAACCTTAACCATAAGCAGGTTATAACCAGAAAAGCCATCCATCATAGACATCAACTCACAACTTGTCACCCTTTGCAACATGGCTTCCATATTGGGTAATGGATAATTGTCTTTTAATGAAGACACATTCAAATTTCTGAAATCTACACATAATCTGATGTATCCATTTTTCTTCCATACTAGTACCAAGTTTGATACCCAGGATGAATGTATGATTGGCTTGATGATTCTTGCATCCCTTATTTTCATTAAGTCTTCTTGCATTTTTGGGGCTAGAGTGGGATTAATAGGCCTTTTCTTTTGTCTGAATGGCTTGGCATCATCACGCAAAGGAATATCATGTTGGAAAAGGTCCTCCCTGTATGCCCTAAGGTCATCATAGGACCATGCAAACACATGCCTAAAATTCCTTAATAAGTCAATTAGCATCCTTCTCACCTTTGGTGACATTTTCTTTCCAATATACACCTTTGGGGATGCTACTGTTCCAAGATTTATCTCTTCCAAGTCAGCAGGATGGGGAGCAGTGTGATTAGCCTTTGTCTTATCTTGATTATCAAACACTCTTTCTAGTACAACTAGACCCTTGGGAATTGTGTTTTTCTTTAGCTGAATGACCTCATTTCCAAATATAGAATCCTTACCATCAACATTTTCAACAAAATCTCCAAAGTCAATTTCTTGATTTTCATACTATCCCACACAATTCAAAAACCTTAATATGTCATCATCATTATCAAAAACTTGCCAATTTTTTATATTATCAAGGACAAATGGCTTGTTTTGCACCTCAACCTTTGAAATCCCAACATAAGTCATATCATCTGGTTTTAATGCAATGTTGGCTAATAGGTCTGCCACTTTGTTTTGACCCCTTTTCATCTATCCAATTCCAAATGCATCAAAGCTCTCCAATTCATCCCAAACAACATTCCTATACTGCTTCAACCTCTTGTTCTTTGATACAAACTTGGATCTAACCTAGGATACTACAAGCTCAGAATCCCCAATTGCCTTGAGCTTCTTGATCCCATGTCTTTCAGCCATTCTCAATCCTAGTAACAAGGCTTCATACTCTGCCACATTATTTGTGCATTTAAATAACAAAGTAAAAGAGAAACTGAATGTCTTTCCACTTGGTGACTGTAATAAGACACCTACACCAAAGTCTTCCTTTGAACTTGCACCGTCAAAATACATAGTCCACAAGTCATCAGATTCTAACAATTGTTTTATTTCTATATCAATCAATGTAGTAGGCTTGTCACAATTGCTACAAAATTCCTCAACCCTGAACTCATCTATACCACTGTCAATAAAATAGGTCATATTCTCAATCGGGCCATGCTCAATCATATGAGATACTTTTGATTCCCTTTCAATTTTGACATCCTTACCATCAATGGAGAAAGTAGCGAATGACAAATCACATTGCATATTACCCCCCATTGATGCACTCCATTTTCTTGACAAAAATATTCCAAAATGAGGTGGGATGTCTGCGACCAATACAGTCATGACTAAATCCTTGTTAGGGTACTGAGTCAATTTATAAGGCAATGCTCTGATAGTTCCAATAACTAACACTTCTCTTGAATCCATAGCATAACATTTACCTTGAGTAGCATCTACTATCAAGCCCATTGCCTCCATTATTTTGACTGGCATAACATTATTTGATGCGCCTGAATCTATCATACATTTTTTTAAAGTTTTCCCATTTATATCCACACTTAAGAAAAAAGGGGTTATGTTTTCAAGGCACATGTTAATAGAATTTCCTAAATACACAGGAGGAATTTGTGACACAATTCCCTCCATTTCCTTTTCTTTCTCTTTATCCTTCACTTCTTTACCACTTCCTTGTTTAGTCTTATTACCAACAACATCTGTGATCAAGGCTATTGTCTTTTCTTCATGTTCATTTATTCTCATCATTTCTAACAAAGGTACAATTACTTTAACCTGAGAAAGAACATGAAACATATCCACAGGTTTATACTTAGGCAAATTAGACATCATACCTTCATCATTTTCTTTTCTCTCTGGCTGATTACTTCCTCCTAGCTTCTTTTGCTTCTTGTCTTCTGCAATAGGTTCAACTACCTTTGTAATCACCTTTGTCTTCACCAGTGAAAAATTCACATCATCTTGAGGCTTTGGGGTTTCATTCTTTTTGGTCCAAACCTTATCATTCTTAACCTCTTTGACTTTTACAACACCTTTTTTGTTGTCAACCTTAACACCTTTGTTTTTATCCTTTTGTTCTTTGATAAACAAGCTAGCAGGTTTACCATGCTCACCACCCACAATTCTATTTCTCAATTGAACTGAACTTCTCATTTGAGTAGCCATTTCCTCAGTCAATCTTGCAATCTCTTCTTCTGATGGTCTCTTTAAGGACACTGAATCTTTAGCCCGCTCCATATTGCAAGCATTATGATCAAAATCATCTTCCTCATCAAAAAATACATGTTGATGATACATCTCACTTCTTTGCCTCTAATTATCCACATCAGCTTCATGTATTTCATTATGAGAAGAACATTCTACCTCATCAATGTATGATCTAGCCATACAAACATCTACATCATCCTGCTCATAGTCTGATGTCTACTCATGAGCATCCTCCTCTATTTCCCTAGCAACAAGCAATTGAGCAACACCACAATAATTTTGATCATGTGGATGTTCACACACTTCACACCATGGTCTATCCATTACTAGATTCACTGAATTTTTCTGCAAGGGGTCTGGTGTATGTTGATCACTTTTAGGCTTCTGGCTAGGCAAGATTGGTTTTCCATCTTTCCAATTTTTATTGTAAGGATAATTTTGCAATCTAGGCTACCTACAATTTCTATTATAGGATTTCCTTTCATTTCTTATACCCTTCTCTTTCTTAGCAACAATTTGCTTTATGTCTTTTAGAGTATCATAAACCTTTTCCCACTTTTCATCATCCTTAGGCTTTGTAGCTGAAACCTTCTAAATCTTATTCCTAGGATTTTTCAAAAGTGTAGGTTCTTCTCTCCTACCACACTTCCTAGAAGCCCTTATATTACTCTCAATGTTTATAGCCACCATAAATGCATCCCTCATAGTCTGAGGGTCCTTATCTCTGAGGAGATATGCCATTTTATCATCAAAAGCATTGAAATATGTAGTTAAAAAAACATTTTCATCAAGCCTCAAAACCTGAAACAATTTATACATTGCTTTCTAAAATCTTAAATTAAACTTTGTCATAGGCTCATTCAATGAATTCTTAATGTTATTAAATTCATTTAACATAAAACTATCATTAGTTTTATCACCATACCACTCCTTGAAACACTTTTCAAACTCATCCCATGAACCAATACTAGCATTAGGTAGACCTCTATACCAATCCCTTACATCTTCTACCAGAGATTGAACAAACAATTTCATTACAACATCTTCATGTTCTACCTCATAATCATTTAGCATATCCATAAAATCTTTCAAGTGTTCCTCTATCATTACAACATTATTACCAGTAAACTTATTCATCTTTTCTCTCAAGTCAGCAAGGATAGGATTTGGATAACTAGGGATACCATCAAAGAATAATGGCCTATACCTTTCCAATTGTATAGGTCGTTGTTGAAATAATCCTTCATTTATCTGAGGATTGACACTAGACCCTAAATCTTGTACTCTAGAACCATCATGATTTGGATTTATAGACCTATTTGCATGAGTCTTCAGGCTAGAATTATTTATGGTGGGGTCTGGATTAGTTTTAGGACTGCCTTATAAAACATCTTGGTGATTTGATGAGGTTGTAGCTTGTGTAGCCTCATCCATGTTTGACATCTTTAGGAAACTTATTTTCCTCTTCATTTTTGCATTTGTAGCCTCAATTTCTATTCTCTCCAACTCTTCTGCCAGAGCCTCACTCTCCTTCCTAGCCTTTTCTAAGGAAGATTCTATTTGAAATGACATATGTGGCTAGAGATCTTGTTGAGTGGAATGGGGAGTCACCTTCTCTTTTATTTTAATCCCCTCAACCTTTTGTTTTCCCTTATCCAAGACAGGCTTAGGGTCTATATTACTAGGTTGAGACTTAACATGATTTGAGGGCTTTGGGTCAGCAGGTTTGGATTTTCACTTATCCTCGTGGGGAGCTCCAGGTTTTTCTTTAGACACAAGTTTTCCTTCCTTATTAGCAACTTTTTGTACAACTGAACCCTCAACACATGGTTTAGGTTCATCTTGGTTTAGGAGCTTCATAGTTCCCAACCGTCTCATCAACCTATCCCTTTCAATCACAACATCCCTCAAATCTGCTTCTCTTTCTTTTTCTCTATTCTTCCTGAGCTTAGCTTGATTTTGGATTTCTTGCCTCAAAGAATTAATGTCTCCAAAAACATCATCAGGGTCAGGTAAAGTCACCTCTGAACTTGATGTATCATCTAGGTCTATTAGATTGACCTCTTCTAGTACATGTTCAGACAATAAAGGGTTTACATCATTTTCAGCAGGAGGAGGAGGCACATCACTGGTGCATTCTCTGTGATGGCTTCAACTTCTACTCCTACCTCTTCTCTTTTCAACATATTTGATACTAACAAGCCCTTTATTCTGACTTGTCACATCTTCTTGAACTGGTGTAGCAAATAATGAATCAAAAAATCCACCACTATCTGACTCAAAATATCTAGACACCTCTTCAAGATTCTCAAGGATAGGGTGTAAAAGATTATTAGTACCTTGGTGTACAGAGTCCTGTGATGCGGGAGCAACATTACTAGATTCTGGTCTTTTCTTTATCCATTCCTTCTTCTTCACTTTGGGAAGTTCACCTTCCAATTTCTGTTCTGGATGATTCTTCATGAATGACTTGGTGTTCTTCATTCTTCATACTTTTCCAAAAGTTCTTTCCACTTACAATAAAACTTTCATGATAAAATGCACACCGGTGCAGAGAATTCAGAGTTGCCACCCAATTTCCTTGGGAATACCAAATACCTAAAGACACGTGGTAGAATATAAAAACCTTTGGAACCTCATACTGAAAACACACAAAAAGTGCTTTACAACATAAATCTTTACGCCTATGAAAATAGAAGAAGTGGACAAACCTAACACAAAATTATAGGCTCAACCTTCAAATCACAGAAACACTATGAAAACTCTATGCAAAATGGACAACCGACACATTGACAAGAAATATTTAAAATTATATCCCTAGTAGAGTGACCATTTTGTTGGTTCTTTTTACAATGTAACCAGGTTTGTCTTCTAATCTACCTATGGAATTTCCAATTCCAATTGAAGGTAGCTCGAAGGACCTGGACCAACTGACGAGGACTTTAAATAGCCTCCTACACTTCGGGCTCTGCAAGACCCAGGAGGGTGATCCCTTAATGTGTTTACAACCTCTGTACCATTGTTATAAACAACATTAACAATAGCAAATAATCTCACTCAATAGCTCAACATGATAAGATAATATCAACTAGAAGTGGTTGTTCATAGACAATATTAACTATCTGGATTGTGAGATAACTAAACACAATCCATTGTATAAGATAGTCATTGATTTTCAATTTGTAGCAAGCTCTAGGCAAAGACAAACAAATATTGAACTACACTAAATAAGTACAATTTAGATCAGTGCCATATATACATTGTAGGAGTCAAATTCATAAGCATCTAGAAGTTTATAATAGATTTAATACATAACATATAAGATCCCTGACAATATTGCATTACAATTTCATCTTTATGCATTCTAACCCAATACTACTTATCAAATCCTTATACAGAACATATCCGCCTATAATCCCATTAAAGCATTTTAATTAATTCCTTGAATTAAAGCTAAAATAGAATCATACACACCACAACAGTGAGATGAATAAAAAAACCCTTAGTTATTTCATTGAAAGTTCGGATATGCATGTACAATGGAGAGACATGAGATCGAATTTATCATTTCAACTCAAATGCTAGTACTGTTATACAACATTAAATCCCCATGAATTCAAAACCTATTACAGAATGACTCAATACCTAAATTGCATTTCTCTAAAACCATCGGACTTTACAATTTGCTCTGCAACTTCACCTAGACTCAAAAAAATTTATCCAACTTGCTAACCCATACTTCTGGCCTTGAAATCCTTCTTATAGAGAATGAAGGAGCAAACAAGCATTGAGCTAGAAAGTACACATGTCACTAGCCAATTGGAGCACCTGGTGATATTCCAAAATTTGTTACAACCACCACCTTGAAGAATATTCTTGTTCATCATATTAGTTGAGGAAAGTTGATGCAACAACAAAAACAACAAAAAACCCACGCCGAGAATGCCATCAATACAAAACTGGAACTGTTGTAACCCAAGCATCTAATTTTCCACCTATTAGTAGTCCATTATTTTTACTCTTCCTTAGTCAAATATTTAGTTACCCATTTTTGGTACTCTTCATCAGTCGACTAGTTAAAATTAATTATCTCATCCACTTTGGTATTATAAGGTGTGTACTTTACTACTACCTGATTTGCATCCCTTTCAAAAGATTCCAAAAATGAGCTGGTACTAATGATTTTATCCATACAGGTCACCAACAAATCATATTCTGAGTCATCACAAATTGAATTAATTTGATCATTGATGACCTCACTTGCTTGATCCTGCCATTGCTGGAGTGACCTGATTTTCCCCTACTCATCAATTATATCAGGTAACAATGTGTTACCCCAATCATTGAAACTCTTCACCAACTCCCTAATCTTCCTACTCAAATCATCTGGTAGGGTTTGAAAACCCTGCAATGACTTAACTAATACTTGAGTGGGCTTCAATGATTGGGGCCTATTATTTTTATCAAACCTTGAGGCTTTATACATGACATCCAAATCACTGGCCCTAGGGGTCCTGTTTTCAATCAATGGTATCACTACCTCCTGATCGCTATCAATATTATTTATTGCTTCTAACATCAAAGAATATAAAGAATGTATAGATAGCAATTTACTATCAATTTTTTCATTTAAATGCCTCAAGACAGTAGTAACAATCTCCATTTTCTTTAAAAGAGATCCCTCCTCACTTGCCTTTAATGATGCCCAAAATTCATCAATTTTTTGCAAGAGCTGCTTCTTTGTAGGATCAACAGAGTACTTTGTTTCTTCTTCAATTTCCTCTAAAGAAGGGGTGAGGGCAGGATTCTGACTGGGAGATCCTGGTGTAGAAACAATTGGAGAAGCAGGAGGCATCGACCTTGCTATGGAAGGTAATGTATTGGTTCCTAGAGCACTTGATGTCTCCCCAATTTTCTTATACCTAAACCTTTCCACCTTCGTTTGCAACTAAACATTCTTTTGCTGCATCTTGTTGTATTCCTCAATCAAGAGGTTATACTTCTCCATTAGGGTCTTCTTTTTAGCCTCCTCCCTTTCAACAGTCTTTTGGGCCAATTTGGCCACATTCACAGTCAAATTAGTTGCCTCGGGGGTTGAGGTTTCTGAAGCTCTCTTTAATATTAATCCTGCTCTAAAATTTAGATTAATATCAAAAACATCTGGTTTTCTCCCTTGTGGAGCCAATGCCCAAATTTCCAAGGTTTCATACTCTTCACTGAAAGTAGAGTCTTGAAGTGCTGCCTTGACTTCTTCATCACTAGAGTCTTGCAAGGGATGCTTGGAATTTAGAATAGCATTAAATGCTACAACATCTGCAATGTCCCATTCAGGAAGAATTAATACACCAGCCTGACTCATCAGTTTCCTTCCTTCCTTAGGAGTGATGTTCTTAAATTCTTCCATCAATTCAAATTTCACCTCCTCATCATTCTCCTGGTCTAAGCTGTCAGGCCTTAGTTCTCTTCTCTTCTTACATTTATCTTGATATTCTTCAAATTTCATTCTCCATACCAATTACAAGAATACAAGAATTTTTACAAATGTATTATCATCTAGAAACTCCTTGCATGCTTCCATTCTTGCATCTTGTACACTTTTACCTTTCATATCTAAATCAAATAAAATCAATTCAGCTAACCTAGGAGGGGAAGGCATACCAACTTGCATGTCTTGATTAGTAACAATAATTTCATCCATTAGATCCTCCTATGGTTGATCAATTCTTTGCCTCTTAGGGCTTGGCTCAGATGGTGGTGATGAGGGATTGTCTTCTGGTGATGATTCAAAATGAATAATTTTAATTTCCCTAGGCACTTTGAATTTTGGACCTGGTTGTGAAGGCATCTTCATAATTTTCTTTCCTTTTCTGTCCACTTCTTCCTCATCACTGCTGCTATCCTTTTTCCTTCTATAAATGGGCCACCTTTCAGTAGGCTAATATGTTGGCCTTGTTTCAATTGGTCTGACACCTTTTCTCTTGTACACCCAGACTCAACTCTAAATTTATCTTTTTAGTCCTCAATGTGCCCATAATCTCCTTGAATTACCCCATTAGAAAATCAATTTTCTTATGGTATGGACTGAACTTCAACAATGGATCATACTTGGGATCCATTTTGTGCACAATATCTAATAGCTTATCATAAGATATCCATTTCTCCTTATTCAACTATTGCTTATTTAGGTAAAACTCATTCCTAATTAGGTCCTCAAGGAAATTGAACTCATGCACAAATTTTCCAGCTTTTATTCTTTGTCTGAAAAGAGCAAAGAAACACTCAAGATCATGTTGCTACTTTGGACCACACCTCAAATGGTAATCATCAAATAATTTATCAAAATGCGTCTAGCCTCCCTTTGAAAATGCAAAATCAGACACCACTGTATAATCAGGGAAAAATGTTCCTTTACCCCTCCCAGTCAGGTTGTCCTCATGAATGCAACCTATTTTCCACATAACTTCTACAAACGCCACTCTTGGTGGCACATTGTATGGCAGTATATGAGGGGCTCCCTGAAAACCATATACTCTCTAGATAGTGCTGATTGGGTATGGGATAATGTCACCCCAGTTATGGAAAACCTTCAATTCTGGCTTCCTCCCCTTTGGCCTAAGGAAGTCATATAATTCCTCAGGGATCCTGGGTACATTCACCATCAATCTAGCCCTTAATCTGGAAGCAAAAAAATTATCAAATTGCACATAACTAGTACTTTCCTTATTACAAGATAAATTTGCAGCCCATATTTGCACTGGCAATATTTCTCCATCAACCGATTGCCTTAATTTCATCTTCTTAGAGAAGAAGTCAACATTTTTGAAGAAAAACATATGCATTAGCATAGAATACCAAAAGAATCAGGTTCCGGTATAATTTTTTTACAACTTTCACAACCCTTCATGTATCCTCTCAGCCAAGAAAGGGGAAAAGTCATAGGTCACAGAGAAGTTAGGGTGTTATATTTGCACCCCCATGAACATATAAGAATGGGAATCACCACACTAATGAATAGAAAGTATCCAAGAAATGATTTGCAAAATAATTTAATCTGAAAGGTTCTTGGTCACTGGGGCTGATATGAAAACTTGAACCTCCTGCCCTAGCCAAATGAGGTGGAAGCAACTTAGCTCTAAAAAGAGACTTCAATTTTGCATATTCCTGCTTCATCTCCTCAAGATTGATTGGAACCAAGTCCTCACTAGGTTCATTCAGGTCAAAAATCTATTGGACCTCTTTTTTGTTAGTACTCAACAGAACACCTCCATCATTATCTCTAATTACCAGTGTGACAGGGTCATATCTTGCAGCCACTGCCCTAAGTAGGTCTACATTAAGGAACACATTTGGTACAACCAACTTCCCCATATCATTCATCCAGCCATTTGAAAAAGGGTGAGGAAGATCCCTCTGTCCATACCACAATCTAAACATTTCCAAACCAGTGAGGGGAACCCTAGCATCGATAATGTTGGAGCAATTATACACTAACCCCTCCCTTATGATTTTTCCTCACATCAGAACCAATCCCTTTTTTCTATCATTCGTTGACAAGGGAAATTGATCTAGGAAATCATCATACAGGTTTCTTCTTAGATAATCAACATGGCTAGAATGCTGCTTTGGCGGTGCCATCTCGGACAAACTAGGGCTTCCTTACAATGTTATAATTCAAATAGCGAGGACTAACCAAAGATAGAAAATTACATAATAGAATACTGGAATTTCTCACAACTATAATCAAACTATAGCCCTAACACATTCATCAACAAGCTCACAAAAAATCCTTTCCCTAATTCAAGTGCAGAATGATTGAGAGGCACATAAAATAAACTCATAGCTTTGTTCCCAGAAAACCCAAATTCTGGCTGCAGAGACTCACAATTCCACCTTCGGCTCTTGAAACTGCTCTGCAAAATACTTGAATTTTTTGTGATACAAACAAAGCAGTAAAATTGATTTTATGTCGATGAAATTATGCTAGCAAGTGTCTCATCTGCCATTAAATCTCACTTGCACGCTGCACGAATGACTCCAACCATATTTGGTGTAAATTTAGAACTTAGCTGTTGATCCTTGAGTTTCATTAAATGATCGAATGACCATCTTCAAAATAAGCTGACACAATCACCAACATGGCAGTAAAGGGTCCACCATATCATACACTGTGAAGGAAATCCATGTGGTGGTTTCCCGTGACATCGCAATCGGTAAAGACCCTGCAACTTTGGATCGTGCAATGGTAGGAAACCGTAGATCTTGAACAATGATGATCTTGTTCCTTCAAAACATTAGTCGGCCTTATCATATCTATCGAGCACCTTTTCCACTGAGATCATAACATCTTCATTGATTTGAAGCACATGCATCTCAAAAGCATTTTAGTAACCCACAACATAACATATTAAAGTTGGGTTAAAGTATTTCATTGTTTCCTTGGCTCCACCAGATGAGACACGTGGTGGTCACCCGTGATATCACGATCAATAAAAACCTTGAAATTCTGGATCATGCAATGGCGGGCAGCCATAGATCTTAAGCATTAGTGAACGCAGTCCTTCAACACAGTCACCAACCTTATCCTTAACCATCAATCAACTTCCCCATTCAGATTATAACAGATCCATCAATTTAAAACACGTGCACCTTCAGAGCACTTTAGTAATCTTCCTTTTAATGTATTTCCTTATTCTTTTGGCTTCATCAGATGAGACACGTGGTGCCCACCCATGATATCACGATCAATAAAGATATTGCAGCTTTGGATCACACGATGGCGGGAAACTGTTGATATCAGATGAAGATTGATTGACGACACACAAACTGATCTCCTTCGGCCACACCAGAAAGGACACGTGGCACCCACCTACGATATCGCAATCAACCAAAGCACTATGGTGGGGCTATCACAGGATGGCGGCGAACGACTCAAATCAAAGGACAGTTGATCAACAGTAGCGCGAATTTGACCCCTTCTGCAAAATAAAACATTCATTAAAGGACAAGGGGACATCACTAGGCAAATGGAAAACAATGACATAAGTTGTTTTTAAATGATGAAACACAGGGCCAACCAAGACTTAGGGAAAATAAAACCCGTGGAGGAAAAATAAATTAAAACCAAAGGGACCAAGCCTAGACAAAACGATGGGGCATAAGTTGTTTTAAAAACCTTCCAAAAGTAACAGCAAAATAGATCCCACCCTAGGCGTAAAGTAAACATAAAGGTTTAACATGAAGACAAAGCTAAAACCCCAACCCTTAGAAAATTTCCAACACCATGAAACCCAATGACATAAGGCAGGGCATGAGTAACAAACAAGGAGAAAAAATTGCATCTCCATCACTTTGTTGAGTTTGGGGTTACAAAAATTCATACTAGATCTAGAGTTTTATGAGGTAGATATGTTGTTCAACATTTTCTACAATTTTTTCATATCCGTTGGTTTAACATTTTAAAGTGATGTAGAGTTTCTAATCATATTTGGGTGTGGATATGGATGTACACATTGTCCTTATCTAATATCTTGTTTTGCATAATTTTTTGTAACTTGTTCTTTTGTAGTTTTCTAAAGTTCCTTAGTCTCTTGGAGTTTGTAGGTGAAATGGAGAAAGAAGGGGGGGAATGATGACCACCCAATGTGTAAGTAGTGCTTAGAACAAAAGGAGATCAACAAGGCCTTTTCCTAGAGTTTCGTTAAGATGGAGACCAACAAGGTATATAGATTGACTTTCAACCATGAATATAATGCAATCAGACCTAGATATCCATCCTATTGAGGATTAGAATGATTTGGGATTGATTTTCTATGATTAACCTAATTAAATAATGTGACCTAATATGAAAAATGTAATAATTTGATGATTAACAAACTAAAACAATAAATTTTAGGCAGATTTGGGAAGTGTAGAGGATTGTGTACCTATTTAGAAAAGTTGATGCCAATGGGGTAATGAGGACAGAGTCTCCCTAAGGTGTATGGGTCCTTGTACACCTTTTATGCTCTATTTTTGAGGTCCTTTGATGAAAAATCTAAGCTTCTACACTACTAAATTTGGCTCCATTTTCTGATGAACATTCATCAGTCATTCGACAAATATTTGTTGGAAAAGTGACGAAATGACGAAAACAATTTCATCACTATTTTTTCATCAAAATTTTGATGACGCATTAAATTTTGAAATATTGGCGCAAATTCGTCGGTCGTCGGCATCATAAAATGACTTGGATGTTCGTCGGAGTATCGACGAAAATTTCGTGTATCCACCGATGAATTACAACCAAAATGCAATTACAATGGCTCTTCTGAAGCATCGAAACAACACCAAAATTTTGTCTCCATTTCAACGAAATGGGAAAGGAGTTACGACGAAGCCTTCATCATAGCTAAGCAACTTTGCTAGACCTTTTATGTGATTTGTCGGTAGCGTTCATCGAAATTGCGACGAAATGGGCAAGGAGTTACGACGAAGCCTTCATCGCAGCTAAGCAACTTTGTTGGACCTTTTTTGTGATTCGTCGATGGCCTTCGTCGACATTGTGATGAAATGGGAAAGGAGTTATGATGAAGCCTTTGTCGCAACTAAGCAACTTTGTTGGACCTTTTATATGATTCGTCGGTGTCCATTGAAATTGCAACGAAATGGGCAAGGTGTTACAACGAAGCCTTCGTCGCAGCTAAGCAACTTCGTCAGACCTTTTCTGTGATTTGTCGGTGGACTTCGTCGAAATTGTGATGAATTGGGCAAGGAGTTACGAAGAAGCCTTCATCGCAGCTATAGCAACTTCATCGAACCTTTTCGGTGATTCGTCAGTGGTTTTTGTCAAAATTGTGACAAAACAATGCAATTTTTTTTTTTTAAAAATATTCGTTGAAATGTACCATCGCAGAGACTCTTGGCGATGACCATCGAAGCCAACCCATCGGTGAGAGATCAATCATCAGCACAAGATAGAAAACTCACTCTGATAGTCCATGTCTTGTCGATGACTTCCGTCAGTAAGATAGATCCAATGCCACACTGATCTGACCTCTTCAAGAGTTTTGAACACTGCTGGTTATCAGCAAGACATTCTGAGGGTCTCACCGATTAAACAAGTGTCTAAGAGAAAGTAAACAAATGGAACCTATTAATTTTCTTATTTTGGGGTTCTTTAAATCATAGAATAGATACCATCTTCTTGTGTATATTGTACTTATATTCAGATTTGAATTCGAGACCAATTGTCATTACACATTCCATTTTATTTGCACAGAGTATTCTATAAGCAATATATTGATAATGCCAAATGATTTATGGTGTTGTACAACTCTACCTATCAACACAATTTCGTTGTTCCCCCTGAGAGAATCCTACAAAGACAAGTTTACAATACCAAGTCAAATAATATGAAAAAGACTTACTTCCATACAAATTAAATGATTATTCTCACCATGGAAATTGTCTAATTACAACAATTCCATGAAAGGTTATCCATGCTTCATAAGAGATGACTGATCATACATACAGACTACAAGATGCATAGAAAAAATATTACACTTGAGAACAACCAAGGGCTAACAAAGGAAGGAGTTAAGAAACAACTCTACCTATCATCACAATTCTGTTGTTCCCCCCAAGAGAATCCTGCAAAGAAAAGTTTACAATACTAAGTCAAATAATATGAAAAAGACTTACTTCCATACAAATTAAATGATTATTCTCACAATGGAAATTGTCTAATTAAAACAACAATTCCATGAAAGGTTATCCATGCTTCATAAGAGATGACTGATCATACATACAGACTACAAGATGCATAGAAAAAGTATTACACTTGAGAACAACCAAGGGCTAACAAGGGAAGGAGTTAAGAAACAACTCTACCTATCATCACAGTTTTGTTGTTCCCCCGGAGAGAATCCTGCAAAGACAAGTTTACAATACCAAGTCAAATAATATGAAAAAGACTTACTTCCATACAAATTAAATGATTATTCTCACAATGGCAATTGTCTAATTACAACAACAATTCAATGAAAGGTTATCCATGCTTCATAAGAGATGACTGATCATACATACAGACTGCAAGATGCATAGAAAAAAAATTACACTTGAGAACAACCAAGGGCTAACAAGGGAAGGAGTTAAGAAACAACTCTACCTATCATCACATTTCTGCTATTCCCCCTGAGAGAATCCTACAAAGACAAGTTTACAATACCAAGTCAAATAATACGAAAAATACTTACTTCCATACAAATTAAATGATTATTCTCACAATGGAAATTGTCTAATTACAACAACAATTCCATGAAAGGTTATTCATGCTTCATAAGAGATGACTGATCATACATACAGACTGCAAGATGCATAGAAAAAACATTGCACTTGAGAAAAACCAAGGGCTAACAAGGGAAGGAGTTAAGAAACGTTTGGATTGAAGAGAAAATGTGTAGGGAAAATTTTGAGCAGTGTCAAAAGAACAGAGCTTGTAGAACATATTCTTGACCTAATCAAACTATTGAACAACTTAAAAAAAATTAAAATACTAACACATAGATGAGACATGTAATGAACTTCCAATATCCGCTATCTTTTTCATTAATGTAGAGGTAGGTAAAGGAGAAATAATTATAATTGAAACACTATTCATAGTCCAGTAAATTATGTTCATAATTTGTGTTCAATGGACCTCAGTTTTATCATTATACTACCCATCTAATACCATATTTTAATCCAGGGTTCAACTATCTCAGATCTAAAGAAGCACCTTCAATTAACCATGTAAAGTACTATAAAATAAGGTAAGGCTTTTACTTGAGAAAGAGAAAGATTGGGTACACTTGTAGGATTAAAGTTCTTGCAATCATTAGGATTTATTGGCACACAGACACAACCTACAACATATGAAGCAATGGATGACTACAAGTTAGTGAAATGGTCCTTAATATGTGAGTGGTTTGCAAATTGATTGGTAGAAAATAAGGTTACAAATAGATCTACATGAAAAATTATGAGGACAATCTACTTTAATCATCAAAATAGATGAAAAGTGCAAAGGAAAGAGTTGAGCTACATCTCTAGAGCCTAAAAAAAACACATGCAAGAAACATAAAAAAAAGAACAAACCAATTTTTGGATGAATACAAAATGGTGCCTTCAGCAAGTGATTCATATGCTTTCACACCTAACATAGGACATTAAGAAGATTTTAGTCTTCCTCTATGAAATTAACTACTTACAGAATAAACCTAGAAACCAATATTATATACCTCCATGTCTAGCCGAGGGTAGGTATAAGAGAAAAAACTTTCTTCAATGCAATGTCGAAAAATATCAATGTGTGTGTAGGTTTGTATTACTCAAAATATCATTTCACTACCTAAGGAAAAATACCAAAGTGATGTTTTAAATTTCAATCTTCACATAGGCTCCCTTATTGCTACACATGCATATACAAGCATTATTCAAGATCTAAACTATTCAAATATTAAGGATTTAATTAGCTATAAGATGGAAAGTTGTTGTTTAGACATAATCCATCATCTTTTACATATCTTTATTCACTCCTAGCACTTCAAATAAATTTGTGTAAATGAGACAAAATGTGAATCTTTTATGACAAAGAAAATTCTTAAAAGGAGGGGGGAGAGAGAAAAGGGTAGGGGGCAAGAGAATGCTTGAATGTATAGCAAAGTATAACATTTTGATCATTATAACAATGAAATGAATCTTAAATTTGAAGCATTAATATCATTTACAACATTTATGATCAAGAATGAATATAAGTAGAGAAACTTTTGCATACCTGCAGATGGTACAAAATTTCATGGTTAAGTTGAAGCCTCTCATCAACAACAAGATCCAAATATTCCTGTATCTATCTCAATTGAGCCTCTAAACCCTTCAAAGTTGTCAATTTTTCCACTAACTTGTTATGCACAAAAGTCAAATTTTAGAGTTATGTCACCACTAAAAACAGAAGAAACAAAGCTTTGAAACAAAATCCACACACAACACAATGTGGTATTCATACAAAGCCATACAAACAAACTAAACTCAAAACATTGGAATGGAAACAACTTCAAATTATGATGCAGAGCATGGATTCAGGGTATAAAGAATCATTTTTGTGCCACCATAGTGAAAATTTAGCACTTTCTTTCATCTTTGCATATTGGTTTGATGCTTCAAACGATGCATTTCTTATATTGAAAAATGCATTACCTTATTGAGTTTCTCTTTGTTTCGAGATAAGTTTAATATTCTCTACTTAACAGGGATAACCACGTGATGGTGGAAGCTCATTTGGCCCCTCCCCCCCCTCACATCACTCTCAATTCCCCATACCCATTCATATAACATTAATCATTCATTCATCCATTAATAACATATAACATTCATTCATTAACATATAAAATTCATTAATTAACATATTCACATTCATTCATTAACATATAATATTCATTCTTTCAGTTTTTACATATTATCAAAAATATGGTTGTCATGATATGATTACAATCACTTTTTTTTTTGTTTCTTTTTTAAAGCTACAAAAATTTTAAGTGGAGTATTGTTTTCTAAATCAATATTTGTGCCCCCTTTAGTTGTTCTGCTCTATGCTCATGATCTTAATGTATGTCTAGTCGTCTGCTCATGACATGGATGCCGCTGCAAGGGGGGGTCTGCTGCAATAAGAAGGAAATGTTAAACTGATATGTTTTATTATTATTGTTACAAGTATTTCATTAATTAAAAGAACATTAGAGTGGTTCTCTTTACCTAATGGGTCCACATCATGCTCCTGAACTTTTGTTATAGACTCATGCTCAACATGCTAAACACCCTCTAAATACTGATCTGTAGTTGAAACATGAAAGGTTACATTAATTAATACACCAATTGAAATTAAATATGTTTAAGAGAACATGAGAGTGGTCCTCTTTACCTGATGGGGCCACATCATGTTCTTGATCTTCTCTAGCCTAATCATGCTCAACATGTTGATCATGCTCTACATGCTCTAAATTTGAAATACGAAAGGTTACATTAATTAATACACCAATTGCAATTAAATATGTTTAAAATAACTTTAGAGTGGTCCTCTTTACCTGATGGGGCCATATCATATTCCTGATCTTTGCTAGCCTGATCATGCTCAACATGTTGATCATGCTCTACATGCTCTAAAGTACCAAGATGCACACCATGGACTTTATCTGCATGTTGTGCTCCACCCTCACTAGGCTGCATTCCAATGTCATGTGCAGTATTATCATTGCTTGAATGTTTAAAACAAATAGGCATGCAATTACTTTATGGTGGAAATTAATATTGAATAGATTGCACAAGTATTCAATTTTAAATAAACTTTATTGAGTTTATTTACCTATGTGTTGGATGTAGTGGAAGTTTGTGTTTTCCCAATCAAGACTCTTAGGTGTTCAGCCATGACTCTATAGCCTTGCTGGAAGGCAATATTTAGGTCATCTTCTATGGGAACTCTGTTGAATTCAGAGCCCTACATTTTTTAATAAGATCATGAATTTTGCTTCTATGGTGTGATAAAACCAAATTTGTTTTCAATTTATTATTTGGATACTATATTTCATTTATTGATACTTAAAATTCATGTGGCTAATTTCATATAACCACCAGAGCCAAGTTTGTGTTGCCCGTGTTTTTCTAGTCTTTCCTTTGTTGCCTTCGATGTGTTGGGAAGCCTATGAAAAGTTTGAAATACGTTAGATTATGTAAAAAGAAAGAGTAATTAGTATATAATTACATTGTTGATAGTATCACATACCTTCCTTGGCTCGGTGGTATCAATAGTCTAAAAAGAGCGATCAATAAGTAAATTTTAAATGGATTATATATAATAATAATTAAAACATTTTAAAGTACCTGGGACCTCTAACTTTATGGGAACAAAATCCTCGGTCACCACAAATGTGACTGGCAATGTTCCTGTACTAGTAATACAGGAAGATCTAGGAAATGCTGCTAAAATATCACCAGTACTAGTGGCCTCTGCATCCCTAGGTACATGTCCTGATGCATGTTCTGGCAAGTGTTTGCTGCCAGAGGGTGCGCTAACGGATGCTGCATGGTATGTGTTGCCGACATTTCAGATGATAATATAGGCACGGATGATGGGTTCAGATGATGTGATGTATGCGTAGGAAGATCAGGATGGACACTTGTACCAACCCCTACTCCTCGGGCAACACCTGCAATACCCTAATCATGGTCAGGAGCATCATGAGGACACAAAAAAATCTGTAAAAATAACACATATTTTAGTTCATGACATAAAAGAGTACAAAGTATAAAATTATGAATGAACTTATGTTATAATTAAAGACCTCATGACAGCTTACTTGCAAGTTTTGTGACCTCTCAGTCAATATTTTAACCCTCTCTTATCTCATCCATTTGAGGCACTATGAATAACAACTTAAGGATTTCTTGATCTCATTTTTTTGGGGTCTTCCTTATCATATCGAGAGGGCTTGTTGAATAAGCAGTTTCATCATCACATAATATTGACTACACCTCCCTATCTATGCTCTCATCTACTACTTGTGCCTTTCCCCAATCAGTCGACTAAAACAAGAATATTAAAAACATTATCGAAATTAACCCAATAAACTTATCAAAACAACATAATAATAAAACATTTTTCTCATATCTAATTTGTACAATTACAATGAGGTAAACCTATTGGGTAGAAGCACGTGAAGATAAATCACGATCTATGCTCTGGGCCAAAGCCTTCTCCATACGATCAATGTCTCGCTGTGAGAAAAATTAAATATAAAAAATATTACCGAAATGAAACCAATACACTTACAAAAAAAACATAAGAATAAAATAGTATATTGGAGTTATTAATTAGAGGTTGGTAAAATGGTACATAGTACATACCACCCCCATAGTAATTGTGTTTGTAACTAATCGATTCAAATTGTAATCAATTGGCAACTCTTCCCCTGTAGTTATTGATTTTATCACACATATGAATACACAGTTTCCCTTGCGCGCCTCGAATATGCAATTGGGTTTCTTATTTGTTGACCCAGGTCATGTACTGTTTATAAACCCTGCAATATTCCCTGATGCTTTTGGCCTTCCGTCAATGTACATAGCAACTCCTTTATTTTGATCCTTATCTTTTAGTTGTATATAATTTGCTAACAGTGCATATCTATGCATACTTTGTGTATATCGAACATGTTGCATCCAATCTTTGTAACTATAACAGGGTCTGACATACTCCATCAATTCAGTAACTTTTTCATAATAGACCTTTATGCTGTCCATGCAAAATAGGCCCAAACCATGTAATTACGATGGTGCTATGCGATATATCCTCTCGTTGACACAAAAATCAGTGTTTATTGGAGGAAGTTCCTTGGGTACCCATTGTTTCCGTGGATGTTTGTACCTCAAGGGTACCTCGATGTCACCTATGCTCTCATCATCATAAGAACATGACCCCCCTTTAGCAAGAAAAAATTCCATGCATTTACAAAATTTTCTTCTAATCTTTTGACCTCTAGTTGATCTCCCTCTTTTAGACATACTACATGTCTCGCTTTCCTCTTCTCTTCCTAAATTTCCCTTGCTCGAGGAAGACAGATATAACAAAGACCTATTGGTGGTACCACTCATAAGGATGTTGGATGAAGTTCTTTCATGGTGATGTGATCCTAAGGTGACATTATGATTAATCTATCATTTCATCACTAGAATTTCATAGGTTATAAGGTAATCAAGTCTTGATAGATTGCAAGTTATTGTTACTACCGTCCAAATGTGTCCATCACAAATCAAATCTACTTAACGTTTTAACTCCCAAACTTTGTAATAAGTGTTAAATGTGACTATGGTCCACTAGTTACACAACCAAGGCCTCAAATGTACTCTCTAATTGTAATCAAATAACTTTTTCTTTTCATTAAAGTAAATAAACTTGAAGGGAAACACCACCAAGTGGTTTATTGGACACCTACATGACTAAAAATAGCAGAAAATTTACATTTAATTTCCATATGTCTAAGTGGTTAACAGGGAGGGAGTGTGTACTAGGCCTGGTTAAGTCATCATAAGTTTATGCTTTGGCAATAATTTTTTTTAAGTAATCTTAAATCTTCCTATGTCAAATTGCTAGGATACTTTTGGTATATTTTAAGGTAGGATGATTGATGAAAGAGCCCAAAGAGCCTTTATCCATGGTATCCAGGTACACATAGCAGTGGTCTTCTCTTATACGGTTGGACATTATTTAAAGAACTTAGCTAGGAATTATTCATTTAACCTAAGGTTTTCTCATAATTCCATCATTGGAAAAGTATGATCAAATTCTTCTATTATGAAGAATTGGTCTATGTGCCTCTAGTAATCACTAGAAATGTTTGTAAGGATAAAATGACTAATTGCATCAGGTAGGAGAGAATCAACTTTGAGTTCTTCAAAGATTATATTCCTCTATTCATAATTTTTAAGGGTTGTGTGTGGAGGAGGTTATCACTACCAAGAAGGGAGGAGACCTTTCCTTGTATTCTTTTATAATTTTCATTATTCTTATTTATTTTACACTTACATTTACAAATACACATACATATGCATTTACTGTTTTCATTTATTTCTCATGTAGTTTAATAGTTTGATCGATTTCATATTATATGTGTTGAAGACTTTAGAATTTCAATTACATTAATTTATGGATATGTTGTATCTATAACACTACAAAACCATATGCTCTTTGCATTTACACTTGCATTTAGAAATACACATTTATATACATAGATATTGATTTCTTTAATGATATGTTGCATTTATTGTTCTAGGAGAGCATCCAGTAATTGCATTTACATTTACATTTAAAAATACATACATACATACATACATACATACATATATATATATACATATATATATATATATATATATATACATATATATATATACATATATATATATATATATATATATATATATATATATATATATATATATATATATATATGTCATGTGTGTGTATGTATATCATTTATATTCAGTGTTCAGAAACAACCCATTAGGTCTGCACATGGATAAAAATTCATAAAATCAGATCTCCCATACATGTTTTGTTGAAACCTAGGCTTGAACCTCTCATTTCACATGATTTTCTTCACAAAACTATTGAGGACAACAGCTATACCTTCTTTATTTCTCATCCTATGCCCTATTCATGCATCCTACAATTACAAAATTATCCATGGGGCCTCTTACACAAGTTACAGTAATCACAAAAAGTGTAAGATCCTCTTTATATCATGCTTCGACTACAAAACCCTCAAAAATAGGGTAACTCAGATTATGATTTGTTGGTGAGTTGTATGGACAAAATCATTAGTACTGGCTCATTCTTGGAGTCTTTTGAAAGAGAAAGAATCAGGTGGTAGTTAAGTACAAACCTTATAGTGTCAAGGTGAATGAGGTGATCAATTTTGATTGGCCAACTGATGAAGAGTACCAAAAATGGGTAAATGTATATTTAACTGAGGAAGAGTGAAAAGGAGTAGGCTGCTAACGGTTGACAAATCAGTTGTTGCAGTTACAACATATTCCAGTTTTGTTTGTTGGAGTAGGCTGAAAAGGAGTAGGCTACGAATGGTTTTTGGAATATCACAAGGCGGTCCAATTGGCTAGTGACACGTGCTTTCTGGCATGATGCTTGTTTGCTCCTTCTTTTTCTATAAGAAGGATTTCAAGGCCAAAAATACGGGTTAGCAAGTTAGATATTTTTGGTCGAGTCTAGATGAAGTTGCAGAGCAAATTGTAAAGTCTGATGGTTTTATGGAAAATTCAATTTAGGTTTTGATTCATTTTGTAGTAGGTTTTGAATTCATGGGGATTTGATGTTTTATGACAGTACTGGCATTTGATATGATATGATTAATTCGAACTCATGTCTCTCCATTGTACAAGCATATCTGAATTTTGAATAAAATGATCAAGGGTTGTTTCGTTCAACTCACTATTGTGGTGTGTATGATTCTTGTTTTAGGTTTAATTCAAGGAATTAATTAAAATTCTTGAATGGGATTGTAGGTGGATATGTTCTGTATAAGGATTTGATAAGTAGTATTGGGTTAGAATACATATTGATGAGATTGTAAAGCAATGTTATCAAGGATCTTATATGTTATGTGTTAAATCTATCATAAACCCTTAGATGCTTATAAATTTGACTCTCCAATGGATATATGGCACTGATCTAAGTTGTACTTATTCGTATGGTTCAGTATTTGTTTTCCTTTACCTAGAGCTTGCTACAAATTGCAAATCAATGACTATATTATACTGTGAAATGTTGTTGTAGTTATCTCATGCTCCAAATAGTTGATATTATTGATAAACAAGCCAATTCTATTCGGTATTATCCTATTATGTTGAGCTATTAAATGAGATTATTTGTTGTTGTTAATGTTGTTTATGATGATGGTGCAGAGGTTGTAAATGCATTAAGGGATCACCCTCCTAGGTTCTTGCAGAGCCCAAAGTGTGAGGAGGTCTTTCAAATCCTCATCGGTTGGTCAGAGTCCTTCGAGCTGCCCTTTATTGGAATTGGAAATTCCATAGGTAGATAGAAGATCAACACCAAGCACCATAAAACAACCAACACCTTGCATATGTTTGTGGTGGAGGTATTAAAGAAGAATTGTATGCCTCTATTTCCATTCATTAGATCTACCTTAGCCTAGCATATACTTGGGCTAAGTCTACAGTGCTTTAGACTCATGCATGAAGGCTATGTGTGATGAAATCCTAGACCTCAACCAAGATGTGGGTAGATTATGGGAGTTTTCCAAGACCTGAGGTTGGTGGATAAAAATGTGAAAGACTAAGCTATTTTATTTTTTCTGTCTTATCTTATACCATTTTACGAGAATGGGGGTGCCAATGTACAAGAAGATCTTTGGAAACTAGGCATGAAAATTGAAGGTTAAAGAGAATGGGGGTGCCAAAATTATAGTACTCATTGCCCCTTGGTCATCGATTTTCCCTGAGTTCCCTCAACCTCATCCTCGACGCTGGTATTGACCTTTTTTTCACTCCTCCAAACTCTTCCTCGATGCTGATATTGACCTTGTTTTCACTCCAAACTCTTCGTCGGTGTTGGTATTGACCTTGTTTTAACTTAAAACTCTTCCTTAGTACTGGTATTGACCTTGTTTTCACTCCTCCAAACTCTTCCTCAGCACTGATATTGACCTTGTTTTCACTCCTCCAAACTCTTCATCGGCACTGGTATTGACCTTGTTTTAACTCGAAACTCTTCCTTAGCGCTGCCATTGACCTTGTTTTCACTA
Organism: Sequoia sempervirens; assembly: GCA_007258455.2. NCBI lineage: Eukaryota > Viridiplantae > Streptophyta > Pinopsida > Cupressales > Cupressaceae > Sequoia > Sequoia sempervirens. The sequence continues at coordinate 120,195,960 of VDFB02000007.1, read as the reverse complement.
CTCCAAACTCTTCCTCAGCACTGACATTGACCTTGTTTTCACTACTCCAAACTCTTCCTCGGCGCTGGTATTGACCTTTCACTTCTCCAATTTGATGAGCTACAACCTGGTTTCGTTAGCTTTTACAATATGTTAATTAAGTTCAAAATTTTGGCGCTATTTAGCTAGGTTTTAATATTCTACAATATAGTTAAGTATATATTAGCTATATTTTACATAATAAATAATATAATTATTCAACTTATTATAATTATATATTATATTCTTTAAAAAAATTATTAAATACGTATAAAATTATTATAATTAATAATTAATAATAAGTATTTTATATAATACAAAATATAATTAATATAATATATATTTAATATAATAGTAATATATATTAATATAGAGAGAGAAACTAGAATTTTGATTGGTTGTTTCATGTCAACAATCCAAAAGGATGGCATGTGTCCTTGAGGAGTTACTCTCAAGAGTAGCATGCCATTTGATTAAAGATATGATAGTTCTCCTTTAAGACCTCTTCAATGTACCCATTGCACACTTAAGGAGACAAAGATAAATATAGGGAAGAAAATATAGAGAGAAAGGGAGATAATGACAAACATACAAATAGAAATGGAGACAAAGAGATAGAGAGGGGTAGAGAGATAAAGAGATAAGGATGAATAGATAGAGATATAGGGAGGGTGATTGATATAGCTCTCCCTGTTGCTCTCTATATCTCTATATCTCCACTATCTATGTCACTCCCACCTCTTCCCCCCTCTATCT